>JAPDSC010036130.1:528520-550193 GCA_026290005.1 Latrodectus geometricus
GGAAAAAATGTGCAGCGAGATAATTGGGATTTGGAAAAATATCAACTTAGCTTTGTTCAAAATACTGTTTCGCCCCACGAATTGAAATCTCAAATATAGATGAACTAAAAATAAATGGAATACAATTGTCTTCTTCAGTAAAATACAATTTACTACTAATTTTCTAGCATTTCAGAAAATTCCTCTAAGTTTCAAAATGATCAATTATTGAAATCAATGTTTTTTTTCATATGAATTTCGGGGATCGTCTTAGTTTTTCCACCTGTAAGATCAAAAAAAAAAAAAAAAAAACTCATGCTTAATTGTGTTAGAAAAATGAGATAAGTAGCGTAGTGCTCCAGTTATTAGCTAAATAACTCTCATTAAAATTTAATCAATTATTTTAAAAGGATTAACAATTCAAAATTTTAAAGTTAAATAACTTATATGACTTATAGCTCACAACATTTTATTAAAAAGCTTTTCTTACTTAATATATGGAGAGATTAGATATATTGATCCATGTTGTTCTTTTAATGATTATGTGAAAGCCATCATATGCGTTTTCATAAGATTACCGTCATCATAAAATCATCATAGGATTACCGTTTGGATTATTTCCTGTTTCTTAATATTAAATTCTAGTTTAGTACAAATATGGAAACTAATTTTTCAAGACATACATGCATTTATGATCATTTAAAACCTAAAACACAAATATTTAATTTCTATAAAATAATTTTCCGCATTTTTTATTTTATTTTAGACTAACTCAGTAATTCTATTTTATTTATTTAATATTAAATGCAATGTTACCAAGGATAAGACAGCTAATCGAAATAATTTTGTCCCAGTATTTACAACATATATATTTAGAATTACTTTCCATCGACAACTGATAGTATTTAGGCATGAATAACAACAGAAAAAAATCTATGAATATGCCCGCTTATCCATTATGTACTTTACATTCTTCTAGTCAAAAATACACAAAATTGATTTCCTTTAATCAACATTAATTCGCTGTTTACAGGAACTACTTCAATCATTGGAAACTGATTGAAGATATGGATAAAAATTCAAAAGTCTAATTGTCAAATTAAAAAAATATTCAGCGCAGATGAATTGAAGAGAATCTTAAAATTTACATTTTGACTGGAGAGTGAGAACAGAAGTTAGGCTTAGCTGTGATCTTTATTTAGATTATTCATGATTAAAACACTTTTATGAATAATTTATGCCTAAAACTTTGATGAATGGACTATCTCAACCTAAATTAATGATAATTTCAAGAAATATAAACTTAAAGTAATGAGTTTTTAAGTCTGATTGTAGCAAATGAGTTAAAGAACATCATTTACAAAGTTAGCATTTTTTAATCTTATCAATCAAAATGTAAACATGTCTGGATCTTTGTTATGAAACAACTTAAAAGTTCATTATTCCCTTCCACAAAGGATTATTCTCGGACGACTTGGAAGTTTGCCGCGGCGTCGGTGTTGGCTTCACCTCTTTTTTGTATTTCGCTGACATTGCACTGCGAGTACAATTACCTTTCACTCCTTTGTGTACGGTTAAGTGTGTAGACCTTATTTTTTCAAAATGTTGTGATCCACTTGATTCTATTTCAAGTTAAAGGGTGTACCCGAAGGTGAAGGCTAAGTAGTTTCTGTGTCTGTAGTATAAAAGATAAGTATGGAGCCAAGTTCCTTTCGTTTGTAAAGGTTGCCCATTGACTAGATTTTTCTTTTTTATCATTTGGCTTGTCAAGAAAGAGTTATACTCTGATCTAACTCTTAGCGTGAGAACAAATTCATTTCAAAATCATTTTACTTAGCGACACTGTCTCTAAAAACAGTAACGCAATCATCTTTTTATTTCGTATTGAATCAGCTTATTTTTCTTATCTTTAAATTCACTAAGAATCTGTGAACTGTGTGCGTGGATAAATGACTAACATTATTTGAAACACTTAATATAATCGAAATACTAGTAATATAAAGATTTCAAGTCACTCTTAAGTTTAAATTTTTAAGGAAAAATTCTCCTTCTAACAATACTTCCCAGCTAAACTCGTTTTGCCTAAACTTAGTCACATGGTTATGTAATTTCAGATAGCATTTTGGGCTGTCAGACGTTTTCTGTTAACTTACTATTTTATTCTTGACTTGCAGGCCTGTGTACATGTGAGTGCTTTTTCGTCTTAAGATTCTTTTCAATAAAGAGTGCAGAGTTATTATTCCCTCATCGCTTCCATTTTTTCCTTGAAATCCTGTTTACTTAACGGAAAACTCATAGCTCGAGGGAGGAGTGTGAGTGGGCATGTAGAGAATGTTCGCTCTAAATTTAGTTTTTTGACACAATTCCAGACTTTTCACCAGAAAATTGTGGTCGTAAACAGCCTTTTCACTGCACAATATGTAGAATGAGATTCTGTGTCCTTTTATTTTTGATGTAGGTAACACCAGAAAAAGTAAACCTTGAACAGTGCCGAAACTTGATCTGTTCTAATGTGTTAAGCAATTATTGCAAACTTAAATTTTTACGAAATAAATTTTTGAACTAATTTGTCGTTATAAATTGATTAAAAACCCAATCAATAATAATTTATTAATGACATTCATTAATTATTATAATTTGCTTGCTGCTTTACGATCACTTTCTCCATATTAGGGTTAATTAAACCAGGACCTACAGCTTAAAGATGATAATTAACTACTATAAAAGGCCACATCTAAAGCAGAATCCAACTAACAAATTATTAAACTGAATACCAGTGTGCTTACCATTCAGTTATGGTCCCAACAATAATTAGAACAAAACATATTTCCATGTTTTCCAAATTAAAAATATTATTCTTACTTTATAATATGAAACCTACTGCTAAAATAATAAAGAACTATTAATTTTTTGGAAATACTTTACTGTCACTACTTTCAAAAATTTTAAACAAATAAGATTTTGAAGGCATACTTTTTTAATTCAGCAAATGTATTAAAATATTTATGAATTTTAAATGTAAATGAAATTAATTTATTCTGCCGAGTAAACACTTCTAATAATTTTATTTATACGAAAGTGTTAAATATTTTCAAATACTCTTTCTTATAAACATTATATATTTAGGAAAATGTTCTTCATACATGATGAATGCATGAGAATATCATGATGGTATTACTAATGATTTAAATAAAATTCAATGGTAATATTTTTCACTCTTAATCGAAGTTATTTATAAACTGATAAAAAATTCTTAAAGCAACTAGCTGACAAAAAATGAAATAAAAAGAATGCTGATTGTATTTTGTTTGTAATAGAACTGATGAAGGACACTACATTTTTTCAAGAATATAACGAATTCATTGTATTAAAGAAATTTAATTTCTCTTAATTTCTTAAGGAAAAGTCTTTGATACTAAGTACACATATTACGTTTAATTTATTTTTCAATATATCAATAATATAAATTATTGTTTTAATTAGATTTATATAAATGAATTATAAATACATTTACAATTTAATATATCCTCAATAAATATACGACTATAGAAATATGATGTCTAAAATTTCAAAAACAAATGCTTGTTGCTTATACACAAAAGGAAAAACTCTCTAAATTCATCTCGGTGAATAAAAACCCTATGTTAGAGTCATAGATGTCTTCCGAAAAAAAATTGTAAATGTAATGGAATAGTGCGTAACCGAAAATGATTTTGTATAAGGAGAAAAATTGAAAAACTGGCTCGTATAGCTTCTAGAAATCATCCAAACATTGAATATCATGATATTCAATGTTTTGCTACTGAATTTTATAGTTGTCAATTTAGTTTTCTTTTATCTAAAATTATTTACTCAAAACAGTTCGATATTTTAGAGACTTGAATATTTTATTTTTTCTCAATATATAATTCACGTTCACATTTGATATTTATCGTTACGAATTGCTACGATCTGCACTATCCTAACTATTTTCATAAGATTAAATTTAGGTATTTAAAATGTGTTTACATTAATCGAAATTAGCTTCAGCAAAGGGAAATCAAATTTACAGAAAAATAAAAATGATTAATATAGAATTTCAAAGCTATAAATTTAAAAAATGTAAGCAATAGCTCCATACTTGCATTTAATTGGAAAAATTCTCAAAGACGAAATTAAATAAAATAATCTAGCTTATTATATTAAAAAAATTACAAGCAAGCTTGTTAAGGACTAATTATTAAATTTTTTTTAATCACAGATACCAATTACTGATAAATTTACAAATATACTAAGCCTCTTCTAACGATGTTAAAAATTTATTCATTTAATTTTAATTGGTTTTTTGAAGTTATCAAAAATTATCGATCTAAATATGTTCTTAATGAATATTATATTTATTAACAACATTATAATATAAATATTTCTGTTTTATGAAACAATTATACTGAATATTTAAAATTCTGATTAAAAATTCAAAGACTTTCTTTGTTAAGTACTCAAAAGATTTGAATTAGTCTCTGTCATTCAGGTTTGAGTTTTCAATTGTTAGATTTTGTTTTGGATACTTAAACTTTGATTATATATACATATAATAAAAATAGGACATTTTGAACATAAGGAATATTTTGAGTGATAAATTGATTTGTTAAGTGTTTTGGTCAATATTCAAATTGTCATATTTAATTCAAGGACCAATTCATTTTTTAAACGTATGAAAAGTTATGTGTATATTAACTCACTTATCATTAAGATAAATATGAACTGAATTTTATTAAGGGTAATATAACTTCAATAGTATTTCAAAAATAACAATGAGAAAACTTTTAATTGTTTTAGCATCTGAGTTTATATTATGTTTATCGTTTTATTGATATATTCTACAAATTAAAATGAACATTTTTTCATGGTACTTTCGAGGCTAAAATCAGTGAGAAAAAGAGCAAAAAGTTTGGAAATTTCTGAGCTGCATACTCAGCACCCTCTGAAAGAGGGTTGTTTATTTTTAGGTGAGTTTTCTGCCGCACCTAATCGTTTCTTTTAAACCTGAAAAATCTTTATTTTGAAGGAAAGAGGGGTCTTTCACGTAATAAAAATACTTACTTTCTTGTCCTGACAAAATGTTAAGACTATATATGATGCTGTAAAGAAAATTATACGCAAGAATTATACGGAACATTTTGCAACTGTTTTTTAAAATTTTATATAATTTGTTTAGTTTCAAATTGATTTAATTTTTTTATAGTTTCACTATTTTAAAAATTAATTTCTTATGATATAGAAAATTATCAATCTTTATACAATCTAAAACTCTTTGAAAGAAAAAAAGAGTTTTAGATTGTATAAAGATTGATTGTCAATGAAGGTCATTCATGATTGACACTAACAAACAACTTTTAAATATAACAAAATTATTTAAAATTTTTAATTGCCTATTATAATAATCTATGTGTACATTATTTTATAAAAATAAATAAATTTAAGTGACTATTGAATCTATGACTGAAATTTTTATGTTTATCATTTTTATAGTACAATGTACAATTCCTTGGATGTTTAGTCAAATTCAAGCAACATTTTTTGGTTAAATAATGAATGAAATAATAATCCAAATAATATATATGAAATACATACTTAAATATATTACATTTTTTAATAAAAAATAAGTTGTAATTAGATGAAAGAGTAATTTACTCGTTGCCTCTCATCAAAATTATATTTTTAATTTAAAATGTAATTTTGATGAGAGGTACTTTGATGAGAGGTAGAGAGGTAATTTAGTACTTTAAAATCAAGAAATTACAAGAAATGTATAACAAATCTCAAGAAAATAGTTATTTTAATTCCACAGTTTTGACCGAGTAAATTATCTTTTACATTAATCTATAATAATATCATTTCTATGTATCTACCAAAAAGTTTCTCAATTCACAAATATAATTTTAGATTTGATATATTTAAAGTTTAGAAAAACATTTTTTATTACACAATTTTTCGAAATAATAAAAACTAATAATTTTTACTAAATTTTAAAAATATCTATGAATATAAATGTCGTATGTAAGCATAGGGCACAAGTTATAAGAATTATGTGCATTTTAACAATGACAAGATTTCTTGAATTAGTACTTTTTGCCAAATTAGACTTAAATGTAAAATTTTTCATTATGTTCATCATTAATAGAAACGGAAGATATATCTAAACATATCAATTCACATAAATTGTTTCAATATCTATCCACGTATCAAATAATGAGAATAGGCAAACTAATAAAATAATATCCATCGGATAAGATAATGAAAATGAGAGAAAATTTTAATACAAAACACGTTACATTACATGTTACTCAATGAATTAAAAAAATTAAACAGACGTTACAAAGCAATTCGTATAAAAATGTTACTTTTTACAATTTATGATGAGTTTATTGGATATATATTGGAGAATTATAAAAATGTCTCCATTATATATCCGATAAACTCATCATAAATTGAAAAGGAGAATTTGCACGATCAACATTTCTTACCATAATAGAGAAAACTATGGTACCTAATTTAATAAAAAATGAAATATGTTTCATCAGCAAACCAATAATAACAATTCGGTTACCATGGTATATCAAATAATACTTAAAATCAACTAAATGCAGTACTTTTATGCTTTCAAATACGTTCCTTCTGAATGTGTGTTGAAAACTGATTAATGATAAATATTTGAATCACTATATGCATCCTATAAAAGTCATTATTCTCATGAATGGAACATACCGAGTTCTATCTTGATTTAGCCAAAGAAAGGCATTCTAGGTTCTATTAGTACTCGTGACATTAGTATTTTCTGCATTAATTGATTTGGAAGTTTTGTGAAGAGAATGTTGAAGTCGATATGTTGTGATGTTTTAGAATAGTATTGAGATTATATGTATTTCGCAACAAGTATATGCAAAAATAAGCATATAAAAATAAAACTCAATTACATAATCAAAAAGTGATGAAAATAAGTAGAAAGTCTTCCAACAAGTGATCGGTTGGAAACAAAATAGTATCTTTGAGGACTAATTTGAAGTTTTTTTCATTTCATGGAAAACTAAATAGAATTTTTATAACTTGATTAAATTGTTTCCCCCCCCCCCAGGAAAACTTGATCCTTAATTTTAAAACTCATTGCACTTTTTTCTAAAGAAAATATGAGTGCATAATTCTTCTGATACCTAGTTTAAAGCAAAGATGAATGTCCTGAAATAAGAAAAAATGGCATTTCTTCTTTGAACATAAATTTGATCCTGATTAATAATAAAAGTGATAAGTGTCTTATATGAATATTTTTTTCACTGCTAGGAACATTCATACTTTTGTTTAAAATAAGTTCTGGAATAAAAAATCAAATATAACTTCAGCAGATGAAGTTGATAAATAAATGAAAATAATTGGTATACTCCGTTAATATAGACTTTACAATATATTTTTTGCAACATCAGCTATTATGTAAGAAAGATGAATAGAACCAGTTTTTAATAATAGTAATTGATGCAGATAATGTTAATATGCATAAAAGTTATTGAATCAATTGTTATCTTACAAACATTGAATAATGAATCAGTACAAGACCTTATTTCACCTATTTTTATTCCGGAACTCCAGTCATACATAATTGCGTTATTGTTATATAAACAACCAAACAATAATATAAAAAAAAATTTTTTTTTGTGAATTCGTTTACTCATTCTTTCTAGTATTTTTGTGTTCAATAAAATACATTAAGAGTTTTATGATATCTTAAATCACATCTATGCTAATTTCTAATAATTTTATGTGACAGATTGATTTGACATTGAAAGACAAACAGATTGTTTTATGGGCACAATTATTTTCACCTAATCCATTGCTTTTCATTTCTCTAATTGGTATAATAGCTTAATGACCACGAAAATTTGACATATTAACTATTCATTAATAAAATTTGAAAAATAACATTGCTAGGAATAGATTATAGAAGTATTTTTCCACAAGTATCTTATTTCAAACATATGAATTATACACATTTCAAAATATTCTATCTATTATAATAATGTGAAATATTTTCACTTAGTTTTATTTAAATTATGTTACTTGAAATAAATTTATGTATATTGGTATAAATGTGAAATTTTTTTTCACAAAATCAACTATAAATATTTTAAATGATAATTTTCTGAATCAAAATATTCTGAAATAAAATCCATATTTTTCATTCAAATTATTTAGCCTTTCCATAAGAAATGACCTTAATAAATTTTTACTGATTGTAAATTCAGAATTAATTTTACTTAAAAATGTCTTTAGTATAACAATAAAACATACAATAAAGGAAAAGTATTTCCTATTTCTAATTGTAAGTTATTTAGGATTTATATAGAGAATTTTATAAATTATGAACATCAACAATCATGTCAACAATCAAATGCAACAAAAGTTTGAGAATATCCTTTTCTATGACTAAAATAAAATAATTATTCAATTTATCATAAAAAACACATGAATTAAAATAATTGTTCAAATTTGTTTGAAAAAAATTATTTCAAAGGAATTAATATATGAAATTCATTTTTTAGCCATTTGGAAGTCTTTGTAATAAAAAAAGTAATTGCTTGTTATTCAAACATTGTTACATAATAGTTCTTTATTGAGCAATTTATTTGAATGTCTAGTGCTCATGATCATAAAGACATCATTATAGATCTTTTGGTATTCTAAAACATTATGCACAACAATTTGAATTTTCGAACAAAGTCCTCTGTTCTAGTATTAAATTAGATCATTGTTTCTTCCCTTCTAGTTTGTGATAAAATAAAACTAAGTTAGTGCTAAAAGCATCACTTATTGTCCATTCATGTATTGTATTTCATGATCATCTACAATATTTTTTATTCGACCTAATTCTTCCTTTGTTTATTTTATTTCTAGAGATGGTAAAATTAAAAAAATAATTTTTAAAAGAGGGGGGAAAATTATTGAATTTTCATAAGGAAAAAAAACGAAATTAAAAAAAATATGTTTAAGAAATATTTAATTTTTCAGTCAACTGACGAAATTTTAATCTATATTTTATAAGAGTTATTTATTTAAAGAGACATTTAATTATCTTAACAAAATATTTCAAATTCGTGTCTATTGAATCATTTCAAATATAGAAATTTAAAAGTATAGTTCTCATAGTATTTTATGATTAAATCAGTACCCATGGTATAGAATGTTTAGCATAAGTACGGATTTAATGATTGGAATATTATGGAAGTAATTAAAATATATATATTTAAGTAATAACTGGAGATGTTATTCGAGTATATCGCTTTCTTATTTATATTAATGTGTGTAACTAATTTACAAAATAAAGTTTTTTTATTGTTCAACTTAAATAAAATTTAATCATCCTTTATTATAATTTTCAGGAAATTTTCTATTTATAAATCAAACATTTTAAATCACTTTGAAGAATGAATAAAATTTTATTTCTGGAAATTTTTTATAATTCACTACAAGTGCAATATATGGATGAACCTTTATCAAACAAATATATAGAAAATATTATTCCTTTAATATTTAATATTTATCATTATTGAATCAGAATTTTTAATTCGTTGTTGAATAATATTGGATAAAATGAAAGGTGTAAAATTTATGCAAGAATAATTCAAAAACCCACCATAGAATTTTGATACATGAAAGAAATATTGATAAATTTCAAAATTATTTGCCTATTTGATATCTAATATGCATAATTATTTTTCTAATTAGTTATTCTATTCATTTTGGTATTTTGACTTTATTTTCCTCTTCGTCTTTATAGTGTCAAGTTTAATTGAGTACCAAAGTAAGGCCATTCTTTGTTGTAATACTCATTTTTTTTAATTTTTTGCTCTAGAAGAAATATTTTGTATCATTATTAATGTCTGAACTGTTTCCAGACCAGTAAATAGCTCTTACATTATTTTCACAAAATTACTTAAAAGAAGATTTTTTTAGAACAAGACATCATTACCCATGAATATAAAGTTTTCATTTTCAAACTAAATGAAAACTTTATATTCATGCGTACTTTTAAAGGCTTGTGAAATTACCTTTTGTTAAATTGCGCTTTTTGTAATGATCATGACCAATTACACTATCTAATATATATGGATAGAACACTTTGAATTGACTCGGAGTCACTAAGCCGTTACCAGTATTGGTAGTTTTGTGTCTTGAAATGGGATGAAATTTCTTCATTAACATTTATTTCATTATTTTGACTGTTTTCCTCTGACATTTCAAATACTGATGTTCCAGAATACCATATTTATTTTTCTTGGACATTTGCATAGTATTTTGCTTATATTTTTATAAGGTATTATTATGAAGTTTAAATCAGTAATTATGATTGCATGATTTGATTAATCTGCTGACTGATTTTAATTCAACTGCTAACTTGAATTCAAATCAATAAAATCAATTTAAAATTCAATTCAATTAAAATCAATTTAAAATGTTAATTACTTTATAGAAGTTATTTTCATTTTCACTTCTTTGGTTATTCTGATTTCTATACATTTAGGATACGATTTTTTTTTTCAAATACTGTATAAAATCTTGAGATAAGCTTTTCTTAGTAATTGAGTGACTAATATTTATTTTATAATTTACCTGTCTCATCATGACTTTGCTTTGCTTTCGCGCACTTGTTTTTGATTTGACATGAGTCATCTCATAGCGGTTTTGATGAACCTTTTTATTCTAGGATTATTATTCTCAGAAAATTCTAGGAATGCATTGGATTTAGCTTTTGAAATCAAAATAAATCTATCAAAATATAATATGATCTGTTTATATAGTTATATAAATGGAGATCAAAGATCTTTTTATTCTATATAAATATAAAAACTCTATTTTGCTTAGATATTTCTTGTTGCTTATGATGTTTTCCTTGGCGCAGATACTTTATTTGGTACTTACGTATTAAAGAGACCTCAGCTTTTTAAGCCGATTGAATTTCAAAAAAATTTCCTTATATTAGAAAATTTCTTTTAAACTTCTTAATTTCTTAAAAACTTTTAATTAGTAAAATAAATTTTCTAACTATAGATTAAACGCTACTTCTACTTGTTTTGGCTCGAAATTAGCTGCGGTGGCGTGATAAGAACCTTTTATTTTAATAAATGTTACTTATGTGTATGTTTGCCCATAACCATGAAATATTTTTAAAATTCAAACTAAGTAAATGATTTTACTCAAAAAATAACCAGCTTAATTACAAGAAAAAAATCATGATTCTGGCAAATATTTCTGAAAAAATTTCTTTGTAGCATTATATATGATTTTAATTAGTAAATGTTTCTTAAATGTTCTCCAAATTATTGTTTAAGAATGAGAATCAAACTTCAGAAAATTCTTTTTAAGTATTTTCATTAAATTGGAGAATGCATCAATAAAAATAAATAAAATCTTCTAGTGTCTTTCATAATAGAACATTCTGTTACTCAACAAAATATTAAACTTTGCATATTATATCTTGTACTTCAATCATTTATTTATAATGTTTTTATTATTGTGTGCGAACAAATACTGAAATGCTTTGTATTAACAAGAACACAAAAAAAATTATATAAAAGATTTAAATGCATGATTTCTATCTTACTATTCTCTAAAAACTTATATTGTATTTTAGGAAGAATTGTGATAAAAATCGGGAGTACTTTTGTGAAAATAATACATTAAATGCCCATAAATTTATTTCATTTATTTATTCAATATTGCAAAGTATGTGTATCAATTCATCGCACTATATTTGTGTAATATTATTACTTCATATGAGAAATTATGAAATCAAAAACTCACTCAACAAATTATACTAGTTTTATTTGTAAATATGATATATTAATATAAAACTACTGATTGAAAAAATTATTGTAAGAAAGAACATACAATTTTAATACTTAAAATATGATAAATAAAATTTCAAATTTCGTAATCTATTCAATGTTATTTATAAGATTTCCATCCCTTAATGTAATTTATTCTTTCGATAAAATTAAAATTTTAGAAACTCGTTTTTAAAATTTTCTTTTATTAGATTATAATTAGGAAAAATATGAAGGAGTTTTTTGTTTCAATACATTTTTATTCACCTGTAGCGTTATTCATTGCCATTATGAACTATAATTTAGATCAAACGGTGGATAAAGTAAACGTATATTCATGATGAATGATTCTAGTGTTTATGAATTAATGTTTTCACAAAAAAATTCATACTAAAAGAAAAGAATCAGAGCATGAATATCACGAATACACGTAAGATATTTTTTTGTGGATTACGCAACGGTCGTGGGACACTAACTTTATGACTGAGGGCATATTTCTAAATTAATGCTAGCATTTTCACGAACTCTTCACTTTAAATCTCTTACTTTCTTTTCAATTTGTTAAGAATCCCTCAAAAATTACGCTATTGGGAAGAAGAGGAGGATGCTATACATGAGAAGTCTCATGGTGGCCCAAAAATGGCATGGTCTTTTTTTCCCACCCATCGTCTCAGCATAGAAAGGGGGTGGGGATGGGAAAAGATATTCTCGTCTTCGCTTTCTGCTAAACTTCTAGGGAAACATATTGACCGCGTGCCACGCGTGCGAGAGAGCCCCCCACCCCCTTATGAAACGTGCGTGTTTGGACCAATAGGAGAAGAGCTAATTTTGCTTTTAGGTTTTCTCATATGGAGAGCGTATCTGGTTGCACCCGTTTAAAAAGTCCTTCTACTCTATTTTCACTTTACAGAACGGATTTCGGACGTAAGTGTCTCACCCGTGTTTTTTGTACTCTCTGTTCTTTTGTGCTAATGTATTATTGGTGTTCAGTGATGTGTTTGTAGGATATCAACTGCATAGCCAGTGGATTTTTATTTTATACTAGTTCCTGTGGTTTGAATGTTTTATATTCTTCTCCTTTATTGTAATATTTAATTATTAAGAGATATGTGTATAATTTCATTAAGATTCACCGGAAATATTTTTCTGTTAATCCATCATTATAATTTTAACTTATTTTATAATTTAATGCGCGCTATGTTTTTATAAAATTCACCTTTTATATAAAATATTATTATTTGTGTTAAAATGTCTAAACGGTTAATTGAAATGTATTGGTATTCAGCTACATTTTTAGGAATGAACTTTTTTACAAGGGTAAATTAAAGAATTGTATAAAATAAGTAACATAAGAAAATTTACATTTTATTTTAAATTATTGAGTAAAAAACTTTTGTATACTATAAATCTTAAAAAATATCTAAAAAACAAAAACCTTTTGTTTTTTAGTTTGCTTTCTATAAACATTTATTGAATATATAAAAAAATAGGCAAAAAAGTAGGATATAATAATTGAAAATTATTTTATTTCCTCAACTTAAAATTATTGAAATAATCTGAAAAGTAAAATAAATATTTAAAAAATAATTATAAAGTTCAAATATTCAGAAGATACAGTTAAATGTTTTTGTAAAAATAAAAAGAATTGCTGCATTAAAGAAATAGTCCGTGCAGACAGAAATAAAAAAAAAAAATAGAGGAAATAAAAAAAGTATAGAATATATCATACGTCATAACATTTTCCATTTAAAAAGTTCCATTACAATATGCATTCATTAAAAGAACGAGTCTTATATCTGAATCTTTTTACTCTGAGAAAACAAAAGCGGGTGCGAAACAAGAACTAACTTTGTTTTTCACTTTCTTTGCGCGAACAAAGAGCTCTATTTTAGAAGTAAGATACGGACGCACTGGCAGCTTTCATTCTATCAACAGCAAGAGCTAAATTCGGTTTCCCCTCAATACATGTTCTTTTCTACTTTTATTTCCGTACGCTACATTATAAACTTTGTTAAAGAAATGAAACAGATCCAACAATTTCTTGTAAGAAATTTTACTGTCTTTTTTCATTTTCATTTTATGCCAGTTCATTGTAGTTTTCTTCATTGTTATTTTACTGAGATTTTATTGATTCCTGAGTTTAAAAATGAATTCACTAATAAATTGAATGTATGAACAACATTTTTTATTTTGTATTTAAGGCAGCTTATTTTATTTAACCTGATATAAATACATATGAAAATATTTTAATATAAAATTGTCGACGTCTTGGCGAATTTTCTTGTTAACATTTTAATGAAATGTTAAAAAATTATTTTAATTCTTAACTTATTTTGATTTGAATATTTGTGTTAAAGCTCTTCATTGTTTAACAATGAAAATTGTGATTAACCTGTAATTAATTCTTTAAAAAGTAAAATTAGAAGTATAATTAAAGTTACTTGAAGATGAATTACCTATCTGCGTTTAAGGGAAAGTTTTATGAAAAAAATGGGACACATAAATATATAATATATAATTCTAGGAATCTGATAAATACTGCAAATTTAAATGTAAAGACATATTCAGTAAAATTGGATTCCAAAAATACTTTTAAATTAGTCACAATGCAAATTTTGATAACAAAAAGAAATATAACCAATTATATTAAACATATATGTTTTTACAATAAATGCCGCTTAGTAAAATTCATAAATAATTTTATCAGCATTTAGTTAACTTTGTTTTATATGTACGATATGCTTAAAATCTATATATTTCAAACATTAATGCATACAATTAATGCAGTAAAAGTGTTACAGAAATTATATTTCAATATATCATGCGTACTCACATAGTAGTGCTAGTTATCTAGGTTTAAAATATGTCGTAATGATAAAGATGAATAAGTTAAACTAATTGAGAATCCTTAGTAAAATTAATGTACAATACAGAAAAAATTGCAATCTATTAGTATGATTAAAAATAATAAATATAATTTCACAATAAATTAATTGAAAGTTAGTTCTTATTTAAAATTCTTATTTATTTCTTGAATTATTTAATTTCTTTGTTCTTAGTTTTTAATTACATAGAAAAAGAATGTATTTAGTAAGTAAAATTTTTATTTTCATTTAAATTAATAGCTCTTAGAATTTTCTATAAGGTTATTTGATCAATTAGTATTTGGAAATTGAAATTTATTTTAAATTGAGGCATTGAAAATTCTCAGTTAAGAATTTGAGACATCAGTTTGTATTTAGAATCTTTATTTCAATGAATGCTACTAAGTATCTGTAAATTTTTATGTTTTAATTAATATTTAACTGTTATAAATAATTAATAAGGTTTTACATAATATGCTTAATAAATTATGTTAAGTTTTATTTACGATTTTACAAATTCTTATATATAGCCATCTCTTGTGTTTTACATAAGATTACTTTATATAATGGTATAATAATTACATATTAAGTAATCAAACATAAAATTATGTAAAGTGTAATATTTTATGTTTTACATAAGATTTCATACTTTAAATAATATTCATATATTGTAAAAAAATTACTAAAATTATGATTTATATTTCGGATTTAAGTATTTATTTTACAAATTAAACGCTAAGATTTTCGCAGCTGTATATTTGAATCGTATCTCTTATTTTCTTAACAATTTCTTTTTTATCTTGTATTTTCTTATTTGCTTGTTTAGATGTTGGGTTTATCCCAGATTTGAAGCAAAAATATATAGATATGAAATCTATACCATATTTGCAAAACATAGAAGATAATGTCAAGCAAAATTGTGCGTTCATATTAAATTGACATTCCAAATATAAGTAAAACTGATGTATAAATCACTGATAGTTTAGGTGCTATTTAATTCTTAATGCTGTACAAACTTGATTGTTTCAGGAATTATTCATTAAATAATATTTATATTCATGTTCTTAATCTACATATTTTTGAATATTTATCTATCTTTTTTACAAACTTATATGAGTAATTCCATTCAGAAAAATTCTTCTCTCTGCTTTTTTGAATATCGATAATTAATAGTATTTAACTATCCCCTTTGTAGTGAGAATCTACGGTATTATTAAAGCCACAATTGTCCTTCATTATTTATTTAAATTAATTGTTTCGTATTACATAAATGACAGTTTCTGTAAAGAATATTTTTTAATTTACTTTATCTTATTTAGAAAATTATTTATTAAGATTGCTTTCCTTTAACTGTACTGTGTCTTGAGTTCTGATTTAGTTTATATTTTGAGAAGTATATATAATTAGTTACATTTTTATGATATTCTAAAAGAAATGAAAAAACAACTGGGTATTTAATCAAATACTTCAAAACTTAAATGCGTGTTACCATATTCACTAAAAACATGAAAATTAACTAAATCGTTATAACTATCCAAGGAATCTGGAGTTTCTCAAGTGTTTTTATCAGATTCGCCAACAACTAAATTTTGCTGTCCTTATTCTCCATATTCTATCATTCATTGCTTCAAATACAACTAGTGTAGCTACTGTAATTTATGTAGCAATAATCATTACTCAGCTAATTTTCTCAGTTATACTTTAGAACCTGTCTTTCTCAAAGAACATTTAAATACAAAGATAAATTTTAAAATAAGAAAAATTATAATATTCATATTTATAATAATAATAATAATTTGCTTAATATGCACATATTAATTGTTTATAATAA
This sequence comes from Latrodectus geometricus, assembly GCA_026290005.1. Taxonomy (NCBI): domain Eukaryota; kingdom Metazoa; phylum Arthropoda; class Arachnida; order Araneae; family Theridiidae; genus Latrodectus; species Latrodectus geometricus. Next base: position 545,047 of record JAPDSC010036130.1, read on the forward strand.
TGATTTAACTTCTGGTTAAAGGGAATCTGCTGAAAACGTTCTGCTGATCGCCTTCGTTACCGAACTCCTGATATAAATTAACCATGGTGAAGCGAGTAGAAGAGCAAAGCGATGACCCCGATCCCTCGGACTACCTGTTCGTTTCTCTGGAACAAAAGAGGAAAGATCAAACGAAACCCTACGATGGTAAGAAGATGGTATGGGTACCCGACGATAAAGAGGGTTTTGTCCTTGGAAACATAGTGTCTACAAAGGGTGACATGTGTACTGTAGATGTCAAAGGAGATGAGGTGAGATAAAGCAACCCATACTAAAATTTTTGTATCTTGATTTATTAAATATTAGTATGAGCTTCTATTAAAAATTAAATAATAGTTTGGTCTTAAACAATAACAATTATCTTGAACATATAATAAGATTATTGTTAATAATTTTAATAAAAAGAAAAAAAACATTATGTAATATTTATAATTTAGCAGTTTAATATGAAATTATTTTTATTTCTAATTTTTATGAGGTAATTATTTCTTATGAAATATATAACATCTATACATATGTTCATATAAGTTATTTAGGGATACATATGCATCTCATTCATAACTTTAAATAGAAATTTAAACATAGCAATTTAAAAATTAAATGTTTTAATAAGTATATATCTATTATATTTTGATTTAAGGTGTAAAACATTTTGTTTTTTAAGACCATTTATGCTATACTATGAATAACTTTAGTTCCAAACTTTCATTACACTTTCAAACCTATAATTTCAGTTAGATTAATTAAAAAACTCTGAAGTATATAATAATATTATTTTTTAAGTTATGAATGTTATTCGTTTTATTTTTTTTAACAGATTGCAGAGAGAGAAAAATAAATATAATTATATTTGTAAAATTACTTACAAGCTTTTGTAATTTAAACTAGTTAAAGCCTCTTTACCTGAATTGTCTTACTGTATATTTTTCTCAAAGATTGAATGTCTTATTATATTTTTAAAAAATTAATCAATTTTAAGAAGTTAAATTTAAAAATATACCTTAAAATACTCTTCTCCAGGAAACAGCATATAAGATTATACAAAAGGTTTATTTTATTAGGTTTTTAATACTAAGTAGAATGAGTTTATATGTTTTTTAATTTCAGAAGCAAGAAAAAAAGAGTTTGGGATCAATTTCTTCAACGATTTTTATTTATTATGTATCAATCTTTTTTCAACTTACATTTCATTCTATTATATTAAACTTTCTACTAAATTATTTCTATAGCGAACAATGAAAAAAGAACAACTTCAGCAAGTGAATCCCCCAAAGTTTGAAAAGTGCGATGATGTTTCTTCTCTGACTTATTTGAATGAAGCCAGTGTATTGCACAATCTAAGAGATAGATACTACGTTAACCTTATTTATGTAAGTAAATCCCGGCTGTGCTCTGGCCGGGATTGAGAGAAAGCATTCTGGAAAACAATTACAATGACGATTACGATGCATAATTACGATATGTATTACGATGTATAAATTAATACTTGACTGAAATCCCATGACATTTCTCTTCAATGTAAGAAAAATTTTCACAACACATATTTGCTGTTAGGTTAATCATTAATATAGCATCAGAGTCATTGGACTTATCAAGTTTTATTATACAAGTATTTATATTCCACAATGATTTCTCTCATGATTTCCTATTTTAAAAAGTTAATCTGTATTATTCTTTTGCTCCTGTATATCAGAGACAAGTGAAAAAAGATCAGCTTCAACAAGTAAATCCTCCTAAATATGAAAAAACAGAAGACATGTCGAATCTTACATATCTAAATGACCCCAGCGTTCTGTACAACTTAAAAGAAAGATATTATGCCAAACTCATCTATGTAAGTATTGCATGGTGGCAAGCTTACTAAATCATAACATTTTTTAAGAATTTTATCAAGAGCTAACAAATAATTTTTTTTATTTATTTTGTGCATGCTTTTAATTATTTTTAAAAACTAATGTTTTCTGAACTTTGAACATTTATAATCATTCAGTTTTCTTCATAAATTTTTAAATTTGAAAGTGAAAATAAAGTATGAATCAAACTTTTAAAACTATTTTTGAGAACTTTTTTGTTTAATACTTACCATTTTACTAGCTTTGGATTATTTTTATTATTTTGGTTTTATATACATAAACTTTTTATTCATAAGTATGATAAATTTTTGCTGATTATTATTTTGTGTTTCTGAAATGACTAACCTTTTTCATTGTAATTTTATCAAGTTTTTGACTATTTTGTTTTGGTTTTTGGATGTAGCTAAGCGACAAATTATTTTTTGGATTTTGTAATATAATTTTTAATTTTTTTATTTTTAACAAAAGAGAGTTGGCATTTACTTATCTTTTGGAGAAGAATCAGAACTATCCATATAATAAATTTCTTTCGGAAAGCGCAAAAAAAGAGAAAAATAAACTAGATTTTATTTACATGGTGAAATATTTTATTTAAAATTAATCATATTTTTCTGTTAGGAAACTGGAGAACTTACTTTTGGAGTCAAAAGTTTTAGTAAAATAACTAATAATACTTATATTTTTTCTTATAATTAGGCTTTGTCCTTATAGTTAAGTTCTATAATGTGAATCATGTTTCTTTCCCTAGATTTTATACACATGAATACTGAAATTCGAACTTGATTTTTAAATTTCTTAATTAACTTTTTTTTCTTATTGATAAGAAATCAATAATATAAATTTAGAAATTCTTAAGAGTTAAAATAAATATGATTTTATAGTATGAATCACTATTTTATTGAAAATTAAAAGAAGATGAGCTCGACTTACATATTTAAGATAAGGAAATTCAAGTTAAGTTCTCCTGAATAAAGCTCTAAAATATTTTATTTGATAATATTAATAGTATTTTATCAGTTTTCCAGAGTTCATTTTTAGTTTATTCCAAATCAAATAATTCTTAAATTAGATCAACATTTTGTTAAATTTTAACTTCTCTGTCAAATGTATACTTTCGAACCATCGAACCATATAAAATAATTTATAAGAATTATGGACTTAAACTCTTATAGTTTGTATCTAAAGTAAAATCCATGTTACAAATATTTTTTATTTAAAATTACAGTTTTTATCTAATAGAAAACTTATTTCATGATTTTATTTAACTATTTTTACCTTATTAGTAGAAAAATTTTATGCTTGTGGCTAAATGGAAATATTCTTTCACTTTGGAATTTTAAATTAATATTTTTCTCATTCCAGATTTATTCAAAACTTTAATTTCTCCTGCATCCAGATTAGTATATGGTGCTTTAAATTGCACCTCAAAATAAGTACTCTTTTAATAATAAAATCCTGCAGTAATATTTTTAAATGCTTGACAATTTCAAGTGACCTGAAATAATTCTTGTCAATATAATTTTGGATTCAACTATATTTCAATAAATTCGTAAAATTTAAAGTAGTTCACATTAAACCAAACTGAAACATACAAATTGTATTATTATTCCATCAAGCCTATTCTCAAAATCTTAAACAAAGAAAGCAAAAATATAAATCATATAATTTCTTTCATTTATATTCATCTATAAAAATTTACATGTTTCATTTAATTTATGATATTAATTTCACTTCTAATTTTGTTTGCGAGGATTACTTTATGGAATGAATCAATGAAATGAGAATAAATTATAAAATACAGATTAAAATAGTCTCAAATAGCCAACCCTTCCAAAGCTATCAATCAAAGAATATCCAGATACTTGTATATTTGTCAATTAAGTGAGAAATATTTATTTTCTTTTATCATACTTGTTAATATAACAAAATTCATTTTAATCTCACTTGTAAGAGGTGAGTATTACAATATCTCAATCAAAATATACTCGTAAATGTATAATAGTTAGATTAAATTTTTTTAAATTATTTTTGTAATCCAATTCGTCATACAGAACCATGATGTCTAAAGAGGGAAATTTTGAACACTTGTCCGATTAGCATTAGAAAGTAGTCTAAGTTATTATATAAATTATTTTTTTGGAGACTTATGAAAAGTTTCAAAAAAATAATTAACGGTTTACGGAAAATATGAGAATAATTTGAATTATATTTCTATGTGAAACATAATTAGAATAACGGGTTCGATAGAAATATTGTAAGATTTAAAATAGCTTTTGTTTGTTCAGTTATTCTAGATAAATAATATGCATATACCTACACAATTTAGTTCTAAATAATTATTTCATCAGTCTACAAATAATTCTGAAAATATCAAAAATTATTTTTGCGATTAAAACTCTACGACTTGCGAATGATATTTTATATTTTTCCAAATATTCTTGACATTGCTTTAGAGGTATGTCATAATTTTGAAAGCATCCATTTTTAAATCATCATCTTTAGTAATATTTAAATTTCAGTGTCAAATACTAACTCATTTTAATAAATAATTCATAATTGTTTTTAAACTAAATTGTCAATTTCATTTACATTTTTAATGCACCTGGACTATATTTTAGAAAAGTGCTTTTCCTATTAAAACGCTTAAATCCATCTTATTTTTAATCAGCTAAAAATCAGCCCCTCTAAATTCTACTTAATCAGAATTAGCTAAGAATTAGGAATGGGTTACTTAGTTTTTATTCCATTCAAATTAAAACATTTTCTGCCTTCACATTCAAAATAATTAAATATTTTATGGCATGAGATATTCCATTATAAAAACCTTAAATTATTTCAAACAATGAAATTCTTCTGATTCTTTCATCCTACAGACATATTCTGGTCTTTTCTGTGTCGCAATCAATCCTTACAAGCGTTTCCCAATATACACAAACCGTGTTGTGCAAATGTACAAAGGAAAGAGGCGAGGAGAAATGCCACCACACATCTTTGCCGTTTCAGATGGTTCTTATAATGACATGTTACAGAGTAAGTTGTCCAACTAACATAAAATAATCCATCCTTTCATAAAATAAAATTTTCCTAAAATGATTGTTGAATTTTAATTTAAAATTGGTTAATAAAAATTAATAACGATCATTTTCTTTTTTAGATCGAGAAAATCAGTCAATGCTAATCACGTAAGTTACGTTTTGTTTATCAATTAATATATATATATATATATATATATATATATATATATATATATATATA
>JAPDSC010036130.1:553298-563757 GCA_026290005.1 Latrodectus geometricus
TCTTTTTTCTTTGAAAGAAAATCTATTCAATTATGTTATAACATGATCTTCAAAAAAGATTTAATGTGTGTTTATTGTCAAATACGAATTGTTTTATATTACATGGAAAATACTTTAAAACTAAAAAAATTATACTGTTTTAAATTTTTATTATAATTTTAAGGCAATTAAAATTAAATTATAAATACTTAAATTTATTATTTGCTATTTGCTGAATAATAAAAAAATGCTAACTTTAAAAATCATCTTTGTGATTTGCTTTAATATAGCTTCTATACTATTTGTGTAAATGCATTTTTAAATGCTTCACTCATTATTCATGTATTATTTATGCTTCCGCTTTCTTCATAATTAATAATGTTTCCCTTCTTCATTTTGATATAATAGAAAATCTACTGCTCAGTGATGATATTCACGATTATCACTTCGTGTCTCAAGGTAAAATTGACATCCCAGGGGTTGACGACGCTGAAGAAATGGGATTAACTGATGTGAGTAATTAACACCAAACGCGTCGACCCTCTCAGTAGATTAGAATTTTCTAATTTCAGTTCAACACTTTTCCATTTACATAATTTTCTTCAAAGAAATATTTCCTTTCCTATATTACTTAAAATCCCAAGTCTTTCCCTTTACGTATTTGATCCATTTTGTTCCTAGATCCACCTTCCTGTTGCCTCCCTTATCATAATCCAAAATTCTTATCGAATTCCTTTCTTCCATTTGTGAAGTGAAATCAGTAATATGTTTTCATTCCAAATTGTTTTAATGTATCGCATGTTATGATAATTTACTTCTTCCTTTTGTTTACTATGTACTAACCTTCAAATGTCTCTTTGCTCAAGAAATGTATTGCTTATTAATTATTACAAGTCAAATATCAATATTAAATAATAATACAAAAGTTTAATATCTCAGTATCAATAACTTTTCAATGAATAAGCTCTTGAGCATTTATGTAGCTTTTTCTCTGTGATCAGAATGCATGCGAAGTAGCAGCAATGAATTATTTGCTGAATTAAGCTTATCTTACAATTTTGTATAAAACAATGCAAATTAAATTATAACATTGCTCATTACGCTATGCATTACTTTTCATATAAATCCCAGTTATACGACGTTTGCTTTTCTTCGCTTACCTTTTTAAACAAAGGATTCACAATACCTTCAACATTCTCAGTTTCATGTATTCAAGTAAGTGCCTTCACCTTTTGAGGATAGTGACATCTAAAAAAAGTTGTTGCGTATTGAAATTTATTTACTTTAAACATTAAAAAATAAATGATGTAGAAATGAAGATTTTGATACTATTGAGTTATATATTTATAAACTTAAAAGTTTTGTTAGGCCTTATACAGAGCGTAGAGACTCACTAACTATCATTAGAATAATTTGTAGTTAAAGTGTTTCTGCATGCTTATATTCCACTTACCTGACCCTAACTCCTTTATTAGTTTCCCCTTACTTCCCTTTCCAGAAAAAGTTCTCCTCACTGAAGATATCACAAAGTACCACTTTGTATCTCAGGGTAAAACTAATATTCCAGGAGTTGATGATGGTGAAGATATGTTAATAACTGACGTAAGTATTCTAGTTTTGAATTTCAAGAGTAAGTATAAAAATTTTTCAGTGTATTTTTTAAAAATTTTGCAACTTTTATCACTTTTTATGTTTAATTAGCTGAATAAAACTCTTAATTTTTATAAGCTATATTTAAATAGTTTTATAAAAGAAAACAAAAAAAATACCCGAAATAATTTTTTTTTCTCATTATTGGAATAATTTCGTATTTCAATATTTGAAAAAATGTAAGAGGATAAGTATATTGACTCAATTTCCCAAACATTTTATGCTTCGTAATAGCATCTAAATTTTTAGAGTTAATTTTTCAGTGGCACAGTTAAAGAGTTTTCGAATTTCACCTAAGACTTGAATGCTCGAAGAGATTTGGAATCTTCTTTAAATTGAGGTCCTGGTCTAATTAGTTTTCATACATAAAAAATTAGCTTTAAGCTACAAAGTAAACAACTTATGAATTTTGTAATTTGCTTTAAGACGTGGACTGTTACTATGGAATACGCAATTTTCGTTTGAAATGAATTTTCAGTTGCCTTTCTTCATAGGATGAGTAAATGTGTAGCATATTTTCATTAACAGAAGTCATCCGGGGAAATAGAATCTGGGGTTATAAAACAAATTGAGACTTTCAAGTAATGTATGTCCAAAGAAATTCAGTAAGAAGAGATTTGTAAAATTTTAGAATTGTTGCATTCTTTTGAAACATCTACAATAGCTTGTAATAGTGATATTTCTGTATTAATGTTTTTAGTCAATATTTTCAAGATATATAATCAGATTTTTTACAAAAATGTCTTGGACAAGAACTTAAGTTATTTCACCAAGTTCACTGTTCTATTTGTTTGTCTTAAATGCCCTGATGAATGGGCGAAATTTCATTTTTATGATCTTTTTTGATTTGGATATTAGTTATTATAATTTCTGGGTAATTATGAGATTTTTCTTACTGAGATAGTAAATCAGTTTGAAATAGCAAAATAAAAAATTATTTTCTACAGTTAACTGAATCAAGGATGAAATAGTTTATAGAAATTTAATAAAACTGAAGTGTAGAATTTTGAGATAAAATATCCTAATCCGTGAAAAACTTTGGTTTGCTGCTTAGTTAATTTTTAAGTCAACCTAAGATAAACTGCATTACATTCAATGTTATTCTTCAAATTAAAGCAAACATTATAAAGCGGGAAAAAGAAAATACATTCTTATAAAAGGATTGAATCTCTGAATGAAATGAAGAAAGAATTTCTTGACCTAAAAAACTTGCTAAGCAAAAAACTAAGAAAGCCCGAAATTGGATATCAAAAACAAATTGATAAAACAGAGAATTAAAAACTTTTTATAAAAATATATTTTCTGAAAATAAATTTTTCATTGAACTAATGGAGACCAAATTCAAAAGCAAACAGTAGTTGGAAAACTAAATATTATATATCACACTATATATTAAATTTATCACAAAAAATAGTTACGTTTAAATTCTTGTCAAAAGCTGTTTTCAGGACTATCTCTGTTTTCCAAAGAAATTAATGAAGGCAATACTAAGTTTAATATACCTCAAAAAATTATTAAAAATATTATTAACAAAACTGAACTGATAAAATATGATAATTCAGTTTCTTGGTGGTTGAAATAAACTTTGTCACACTATTTCTCAATATTATTACAATCGAAGATTATTAAGCTAAAAACGTTTGTTCACAATAAATATCACAAATTCGTAAAATCTGTTTTCATTATGATATGTATAAATTCGAAAAAGAATGCCAGCTCAGATATTCATTGTTTTACATATAATAAGTCGTTAAAATATGTGACAGTTATAACTATGTTTAGTTGTTTCGTATGAGCACAACCAAACGTCTGGTATATAAACGTAACTCAACAAAATAATTTATATGGAAGTTACGAAACTTGAGGATTTTTATTTTGTTGTGATTGAATTAAAGTATATTCTTCTATATACATTTCTCTAACAGAACTTATTTGACTGAGATACTTAACGATAGATATTATAATTTTACGTGGGAAATTTCTTTGAATTTACTTATTTTTCAAATTAAACGCAGAAAAATTAAAATAATAACAATTGCATACATTTTAATCAAAATGTACAATAAAAGAAAAGAAATATGCAAAGTTAAGCATTTAATGTTCAAATTATTTCATACAACGTTAATGAAACATAATTAAAAATTAGGATAAAGTGTTATGTAGTTGATAGCGAAAGTTGTTTTACAATGAATGCAATATTAGAAATAAAAAAATTTTCTAATCTCTAGAAAGCATCTTAAATTGAGCGTCATCATTGGTGGGAGAGAAAGTTATAAGCCCTTGCATTCAAAATTTCACTTGTAAAAATTATTAAACTATTTTAATATTATTTAATTATTGCTCTTTTGATAATATTTAAATTATTATTCTATAGTCTTGTAAAAATATTTTGTAATAATTATGAGAAATTATATACATATGTAAAGCTTTCAGATATGATTTAACATGAACAGCAAATGTATAAATTATAACCTTATTCTATAATATCTGTTACTATTTCCCTAATTAATACAGTTACAGAAGTTTATATATAATGTCTTATATTATTATCTTGATTTAATTTTTATAATTATTAATATGTAAAACATATAAATGAAGTTTAAAGTTGAAAATAATACAATATTTTAATTACTCATATTTTAAATAATACCATCAGTTTAATAATAGACTCCTTATTATATAGGAGGATTGTAAAAGTGTGTAATAAATTAAATTAATAATAATTATCATAATTCTATTTTGCTGAATTAGGATACATAGAAATGTATACCGTAAACCAACTAAAATAATATTAGATTTTTTAATATAACTTAATTAAGTATAACAAAGTTACTATAAAAAATGTATTAAGAATAGTATAATGGTTTTCATGCAGTAAAATTAGCAAAACAGATTCAGTAAAATATTTATTAATATAAATAAACTGTTAACAACGAGAGAATTGTTGATTTTAATATTGTTTAAAGTAAGTTTTTTTTCTTAAACCAAAATTTCTTATTTCTAATTAATATAATTAAAATTACTAAATATCCAAATTTATTAAATCTTCTTTCAAATGCATCCTTTGAAACCTATAGTATCAGAGCTTAACATCATTTCAATCATAAAATAAAAATGTATCGTTACTTGAAAATTGGTAAAATTTGATCAATTTAATTTTTAATATACTTTATCAATTTATATAATAACAATAATTATACATGGAGATAAATATATGTCAAATAAGAGAAATATGATTTTCTTCATTATATCTCAATATCTTCAAAGCTAAACATTTTAATTAATAATTATACATGGAGATAAATATATGTCAAATAAGAGAAATATAATTTTCTTCATTATATCTCAATATCTTCAAAGCTAAACATTTAACTATACGAATTTGTGGTTTAAGAGCTCCACATTTGTGTTCCGTTTCTTTCAATTTGTAATTTGGCTATATTATATTTTTTCTATGTTTTTAGAATGGTTTTGATGTTCTGGGATTCACTGATGAAGAGAAACTTAACATTTATAAAATCACTGCTTCAGTTATGCATTTGGGAGAACTGAAATTTAAACAAAGACCTCGAGAAGAACAGGCTGAAGCTGATGGTACAGAAGCTGGAGAAAAAGTTGCTCATCTTTTAGGACTAAATGCTGCTGATATGTATAAAAATTTGTTGAAGCCAAAAATCAGGGTCGGTAATGAATTGGTCACTCAAGGCAGAAACAAGGAACAGGTTTGTAACGTTTATTTTTATATTAATTATATATTTTTACTTATCTCAGTTCCCTAAACAAATTTTTAATGTGCTTTTTAATGCTCTTCGTTCAGTTTAAATCAATGTTATGAATATCATAAAAATTTGGTGAAATTCTATGAAAATTAAAATTCTATTACTTATAAAACAGTTTTGGAAATATATAACCATTTTAAAAGTATTTGATCTTCTATTTGTGCAGGTAGTTTATTCTGTAGGAGCATTATCAAAAGCCATGTATGACAGATTGTTTAAATGGCTTGTCAAAAGAGTAAATGAAACATTAGATACAAAACAAAAGCGACAATATTTCATTGGTGTATTGGATATTGCTGGTTTTGAAATTTTTGATGTGAGTATAGAGTTTTATGTTTAAAATGCATTTTATAAATCCAAATTAAAATTTATTTGAATTTTATTTAGGTCTGACTTCAATTTACTTAATTACTAAAAGAATAAAAATATTAAATATTTAAGATTTATTAAAATATTTGCTCTAATATAAATTATATCAAAAAAGAAAAGGATTTTATAAATATCAAATTACTTCATATTATTAAACGATTACTTTAAGTTAAAAAAAATTAAAGTATTAGGTTCTTAAAAGTTATATATCTATATATATATCCTTAAAAAGTTATATATTATGTATCTTACTTTAAGTTATAGAAAAATTAAAGTAATAGGTCCTTAAAAAAATATTTGTACCCATTAAAAACAAGATTACTCTGTAATAAACAGTTTAAAATCACATATTTAAAAATTAAATGGCAGAAAAATTCATCAAAAATGTCTTAAGTAAAATTAGACACTTTAAATAATGTATCAGAAGCAGTTGTAAATAAATAATAATCTCTTATAGCTAAAAAATTCATTTTGACTTTTTTAATTAAAAGTTTTTAAATCTATAATTATTATAAAATATTTCAATATAATTGTTTTTTGTTAAATATTTAATTTTAAATAAATATTTTAGTAATGGCTTAATATTTAATAGCTCTTTTCTTAAAATTAAGTTTTTGCGTCCAATTAAGTGAGATAAATAAAGATTAATTGAATGAGGAAAGCGAAGACTTTTTTAAGTATTTACAATTCGATGTTATTCATCAATATTTTAAAATCAACATTTGAAACTTGTTTCTTCCAGAAAACCGAAAAGTAATAAGATGAATATTTAATTGAACTTCATTTTATATAATTTTCTTTTATTTTGAAAATAGTTCAATAGCTTTGAGCAACTGTGCATCAACTTCACAAATGAAAAATTGCAACAATTTTTCAATCATCACATGTTTGTTTTGGAACAAGAGGAATATAAGCGTGAAGGCATTGAATGGACATTTATAGATTTTGGCTTGGATCTTCAAGCTTGTATTGATTTAATTGAAAAGGTAGGGTTTATAAAAAATTAAAAAAATCGCCAGGCTTCTTTAACTTGAATGTACCACCGCCTCCACCTCAATTTTTTTATCTTATGCTTTGCAAGACTTTTAAGTAAATTACTTTCCATTTTGAATTTCAGCTCAATAAACACAATTTTAAATCACTTATGTACTACTGATCCTTTTAAAAAATGTTTCATTAACCTTCTATTTTTTTCATATAAAGGTGCGTATTATTTATTTTTGCTTTCTTTACTATTTGCTTGCTAAACATAACATAATATACACTTGCAGTTTAATGGCTTTGAGCAGCTTTGCATCAATTTTACAAATGAAAAATTGCAACAATTCTTCAATCATCATATGTTTGTATTAGAACAAGAAGAGTACAAGAAGGAAGGCATTGAGTGGACTTTCATTGATTTTGGTCTTGATTTACAAGCTTGCATTGAATTGATTGAGAAGGTATTGAGCATGAACTGCATGCTATGCAATTTTTCCTTACACTGCGATTAGCATGATGTGTATGTAATTTAATAATCATGTTATTTTGATAAGAAATTTTACTTTATGCTGTATTTTTTAGCAAAATTTAATATAAAAGGTAAAATGTTTCTAATTTAAATGTTGATTTTGAAACATCATATATTATAATATTTAAATATCAACATATGATATAATATTTAAACATCATATATTGAATTAATGTATTATTAACATTGTATATTTATATTTTTAATTTATTTTGTTGCTCCCAATAAATTATTGAAACATGATCAATGCAAAATATTTCCTTTGATTAAAAAAGGAGATTTTAAAATATAAACATTTGAAATGAAATCAAATGATTAATTTACAACGAATTTAAAGTTTGTTATTAATAATTCATAAAAATGCGTATAATATGAATTTTAAAATAAATAATTTTAGCTTGGGCTTAAAATCTGGAAATATTCCAAATGGGCTTTAAGAGAAAATATGTTTCTAGATATTACTAGTGAGACAAATTTAGTTATGCGCTATTCATAAAAAGAGAACATGTTCTATTGCATATGAATATTTCCTCCGAGTGTATTGATATTGCTCAAATAATTTCCAAGTGATTTCTCTTCGAACCATTCTTTTTTCGCTAAATTTCTTTTTCATTCGTGGAAAACGCATTTTATTTCAAGTAGAAATATTATTATTGTTTAAATAAATACATATAAGCTATGAAAAAGTGCTCTACTGTAACATTTACCTGCACAATTTTCTCTATCGTGTTAGAAAACATTCAATATTCCCTCATTAGAGAAAACATTTTCAAATCACAAGTTAAACATTATTAAATATGTTTTTAAAATACTTATTAAATCTTAAATGAAAAGTTATAGGGTTTGATTCCAGCTACAGTTGAGCAATGGAAGATAGACATTCCATTTCTGCATGCGCGTCAGTTGGGTGAGTCTTGAGAATTTTCCGTTACAGTTTTGCTAGTTACCAATTTTTTTACTAAATTTTTTTCTGAAAATTTGGTGTTCCCAATTGTAAAATAGATCTTAGTTCTTCCATTTCAGTTTGGAAATTTTCTGCACTAATGCATATATATTTGTGTAACTAAAAGCCTTATTTAAACTATCCTGTCTGGGATTTCATGAAGTATCGTCATCACCATATGTATAGCCTATGTAGCCCAATTGCATCATCAGATGTATGGTAATTTAAAAACTCTCTCTACGTGTAAAAAACCAAAAACTCCCTCTAAATATTCAAACCTGAACATATTTAATGTTATATTCCAAAGCATAAAGTGGTTTTACTAACGTTCTTAATAGATATGCTTTGATTTTTAGTATACAAATAATCTCAAGTGAAAATTAAACAGTAATTTTTATATGCATTCATTTTATAAATATTTAAGTAATTGATTAATTATTATTTTTTTCTAGCCCATGGGTGTATTATCTATCTTAGAAGAGGAATCTATGTTCCCAAAAGCCAGTGATAAAACATTTGAAGAAAAATTAAAAACAAATCATCTTGGAAAGTCGCCTAACTTTGTGAAACCTCGACCTCCAAAACCTGGACAGCAAGAAGCTCACTTTGCTATCGTTCACTATGCTGGAACAGTAAGTGTAAAATAATAAATCATATCTTTGATATTTTTTAGAAGAAAACTTATTCGAAGCATCAAACATATTGGTAGATAATTCCCACTTCATGTTTAGCTCTAAGTGTTTTTTTCTTTTTCACAAAATTTACTACCATCGATGAATTATTATTCACAAAATTTATTACTTAAGATGCCTCGATTTTTCTTATAAAAAATAATATATTTGACTTACATTTTAATTTTTGAATTTGTTAACAAATGATACCTGTGATTAAAACTCTTATAATTTATTTTAAAAGGTGCCTTACAATCTCTGTGGCTGGTTGGAAAAAAATAAAGATCCACTTAATGATACAGTTGTTGATCAATTTAAACATGCTTCTAATAAACTGCTGAATGATATTTTTGAAGATCATTCGGGTTTGGGAGTTGATGATCCTAAGAAGGGTAAATGTATTGAATTACTTCTGAATGTGTGAGATATATAATTAATTTTATGAATTTTATTTCATTTTCAATAATTGTAATTCAGGTGGTGGACGAAAGAAGGGATCAGGATTCCAGACAGTATCAGCTTTGTACAGAGTAAGATAAAGCAATTTTTTTAAATTATATTCTTACTAAAGTAGAATTAAAATTATTTACTTAAAAATATTATTCTTAATAATTTAGATTTACTAGTTAAATAGTAAATATAAGTAGTTAAATTTTTTATCCAATATAAATAAACATATGTAAATTAAATGCATAAATAAAGCAATGCAAACAAAGCTTAGAAGCTACTTCTGTTTTTTGATTAGCTTCTTATCTTAAAATATTATATGCTGTTTTGCTTTAATTAAAAAGGTAATCAAATTTTGACTTGAGGGCTTATGTTAGAAAGATTTAAAGTTTAAAAAAATAACTTTGAAGCGTATATTAAGGCAACTATCAAATGTCCATATATCATATTTTCAAATTATTTTAATTAATAGTTTGCTTTTAAACTGTAATTTTCTAATAAAATTATGCATGTTATTTCATTATGTTACTTTGAAATAAAATTACTTTTGATCGTAAATTGCTTAAAACTGTCTATTGAAAATTGCATGATTAGTTAGAATCTACTTTGTTGATAGGTTTAGTTAGAAATTTATATAAATTTTCGTTACTATTATTAACATGTTTTGTGTGTGAACTGTTCTTTGCCAAAACAAATTATATAGTTAGTTGTTTCTTGTAATAGAAGATTGCTCATAGTTTTTGTGTTGTAGTTAAGATAATGTCTATTAGATAGAATTTTGTGTGTATTTATATAGTTTGTCTTGAATAAAAAGGAAAAGGAAAATTAATTTCATTTTTCTAATGTATAGATGTCATACTATGTAAAATCCTTTATTCACAGGAACAATTGAACAAATTGATGACAACTTTACGACAGACTCAACCACACTTCGTTCGTTGTATCATTCCAAATGAAACAAAATCACCAGGTAGTTGCCATATCTGCTATTAATGAGTTTATATATTATTAGATAAAATCAATAACAAACAAAACACATTTTCATTATGCTATTGGTAATTTAAAAGTAAATATATTTATATAACACATTTTAGAATAACCAGGTTAAATA
>JAPDSC010036130.1:573757-588006 GCA_026290005.1 Latrodectus geometricus
ATATACATATTTATTTATTTCTTCTTTTAGATAATAATCAAGAAGTTAACTGCATTTTCCTTTTTTTAACCAACTAAATATTGTTTGATTTTTAGTACATTATTCATATATATGTGATTGTGTTATTAAATTAATAAATTTCATATAAAATTATTTTTGTTACATAGAATTGCTCTTCTCGTTATTCAACGAAACTTACGAAAGTTCCTGCAGCTTAGAAATTGGTTATGGTGGAAACTCTACTCTAAAGTAAAACCTTTTTATTGTTTTTAATGAATTGTGAAGAAAATATTGCTCCTATTTGGTTTTGATTGCATTGTCATTATTTTAAAAGGTGAAGCCTCTTCTAAGCATTGCTAGAGTTGAAGATGAACTGAGAGCGTTAGAAGAAAAACTAAAAGCTGAACATGATGCCTTAGTCAAAGAAGAAAAAGTTCGCAAGGAATTGGAGACTAATAATGTAAAGTTATTACAAGAAAAGAATGATTTGTTCTTGCAATTGGAAGCCGAAAGGTCTAGCGCTGGTGATTTAGAAGAACGATTAAACAGAGCTTTAGCTCAAAAAGCAGACTTAGCTTGCCAATTACAGGTAAAGAATAGACTACATAATATTCATTTTATAGAAATAATCTTATTAGAAATTATCTAACTATTTAATCTTAAGTTATTTACACTTATTAAAAACAATTAATTTAAAAATTAAATTTTCTTGTTCAGGATGTCCAGGAAAGATTAACTCATGAAGAGGATGCTCATGTACAAATGGCTCAAATAAAGAAAAAATTAGAATTAGATGTGCAAACATTCAAGAAAGAAGTAGAAGATTTAGAGTTAGCCATGCAAAAGGTAATAATCTATAGTTATTTCATTGTTTTAAATGTTCTTATGAACTAAATTTTAATTTTTGTTTTCCACACCTCTTTATTTTAAAAAATAAGTTTTCGTTGATAAAACTATAAATAATTTTAAATTTTTATCAAAGAAAACTATTTTATTTTCCTCTTATAAAAATAAATTGTTTAAAATATTACTAAAATATATTTTGGTTTCTTTTATTTTATTATTCGATATTATATTTTGAATTCAGTAATTGACTACATTTTGTTTCTACTTTTTAAATTTTAATAATTTTCAATTTGATATCGTTAAAAAATTATATATTTAAAAAAATATCTTTTTTATGGACTTTGAGAAATGTACTTTACTTTTAGTAGAAAAATGTTTAATAGAAATACTTTACTTTATGAAATACTTTACTTTTTTAAGGTTTATTCATTAACTGTTTTAAACATATTATATTTTCAAAATGTACACTTTAAAAGGAATTAAATGTTCAAGTCTCTTACAAATAAAATTAAAATTTAATTATAAAAGTATAAAATAAAATTACCTCAATAATTATATTTGACTTAATGCTACACGAACAAAACACTGTAATACGAGAGGCTATAGCTTGGAAACAATTTAATATGAATTAGAATTATAAGGAAATACAAAAGTTGAAATAAATATTTCATAGATTTGCAAAAAGGCTTTTAAACATTCATGCAATTTAAATTATTTTATTAAATAGTATTTCAATGTCAATTTTGGATAAGATAGAAAAACATATTTTTCGTTAATTGCTAAAATTAATCATGAGAAGGAAAATACTGGGTATATTAACATTACGATTTCAAAATGTTATTCATTTTTTGCATATTTAATTTCTTAATAAGGCCATTTTAACACGAAAACGGTCTTATTGACCTCTCTTTAATTTCAAAATGACTTTTCTCTCATCAAAAAATTAGTTATTGTCAATTGTATAACATTTGATATCTTTTTCAATTCTTTTATTTCAGTCATAATATCAATTTACCTTTTTTTTATTTGTAACTATGCATTTCAAATGGTCTGAAAAATAATTGATTATTGAAATTTCAGTAACATAAAAATAATAATTTAAATTAACAATAAAATATGATTTTGACTTAATATACATTTACTATGAATGTTATAAAAAATATTATGAAATGCTTTTAACAGATTTTTCTATTAACATTTTTCAGGCTGAACAAGATAAAGCTTCACGTGATCATCAAATCAGAAATCTTAATGAAGAAATTTCCCATCAAGACGATTTAATTAACAAGCTGACAAAAGAAAAGAAACACTTACAAGAAGTTAATCAGGTTATTTTTTTTATTTATTTTGTAATAAAATGCATTTATTATAATGCAGTTAAACTTATATTGTATTATAACATATATATTTATTTAAAACATTTTAGCCTATAATGTTAAATATTTTTCTGTTCTCTAGAAAACATCTGAAGATTTGCAGATAACAGAAGATAAAGTTAATCATTTGAATAAAGTTAAAATCAAGTTGGAACAAACACTTGATGAGGTAATATTTTATAAATGTAAATTAAATTGGATTAACATCATTCAAATTGTATTCAAAATTTGGAATCATCATATCATTACTTTTTAACTTATTGCCGAAATCAAAATGCGTGTTTAATTCTTTTATATGAATTTGAGTTCCATGTATTTATTTTGTTAAGTACTAAGTTGACTGATTAATAACTTCAGAAATTATGTATAATCTTTAGTGAAACAGATGTTCAGAAATTCCATAATATATTTTGATAAAATCTTATTATTTTAAAAATTCCTGTTATAAAATTTTATAAATTGTATCTATTATTTAGAAAGGAACAATTACAAAAGTTCTAACTTATATCTTAAAACAAGGCATTAAATATGAATTGTATAATACATTAAATAATTTAAGTTAAAATTCATAAATCTTTTATTAAAAATAAAAATTTTCTTTTTTGTAAAACTAAAATATACTTTTATCGATAGCTTGAAGACAGTCTTGAACGTGAAAAGAAGAGTCGAACTGAAATGGAAAAACTAAAACGAAAAACTGAAGGAGATTTAAAATTGGCTCAAGAAGCTGTTATTGATCTTGAAAAAGCCAAAAAAGAGATAGAGCAAGCCAATCAAAGGTTTAATATAAACTGTTTAGTTTTTATTCCTCATTTAATCGATAAATAAACCAATTTATAAAATACTCGTTTTTATTTTATGCTGCTAATGATTTTTGGAATTTACTTATATGATTTTTATTTTTCAGAAAAGAAAAAGAAATGGCTAGTCTAGCTGCTAAACTTGAAGATGAACAAAGCTTAGTCGCTAAATTACAAAAACAAATTAAAGAACTTCAGGTAAATATTAAAACATTGCTGCAAAGTTTTCTAATAAATAAAATATTAAAATTTATATATTAATATTTCAATACATAAATAATGGTGTTTATTAAAAATAGTGTTTCAAAAGTGTTTGCTTGTAAAAAAATTATGTTGGAAAATTCTCTAGTTTTCCAACATAACAGCATATATCAAATTTGCATTAGTAAATGTATATAATTTATAAATATAATTTGCAAATTTGTGAATTAAAAAATGTTGAACTTATTAAAACTAATTTAAAATATTTATAATTAATTCATTTTAAAAGTATTTATTAAAATATTAGGATAGAATAAGTTGTATATTGTGCTAGTGGTAATGAGAAAACAATGATAAATAAAATATTGTTATAATTGAATAAACGGCTAAAAAATATAAAATAATTATAATTTTTTTAAAATAGAGTTTTTCATGAGACATGTTGATTGGATGTTTTATTAAAGAATATTACTAGATTTTCAATATTTAATAAACATTTTATTTTTAAAATTTTATTTTATTATTCCTGATTTTTCCAACTATTTTAAATAGGCTAGAATTGAAGAGTTGGAAGAAGAACTTGAAGCTGAAAGGCAAGCTAGAGCTAAAGTAAGAACTATTAGTGTTTTTAGATATCAAAATTATTTTTTTGCAATTGAAAAATACTTATAAATAAAGTTTAACATGAATAAAAATATTCCATTAAAATTGTTTAATTCTTATAAAAGAATTCCACAAAGTTATTTTAAAACAATTATTTTAATTTAACCTTGTTGAATTTTAACATTTGCTACAATTTTTAGAATTATTTTAAATTTAGCATATTATTATTCATGATTTTTTTTCATCCTAATTTTAATAACTTTCATCATAAGTGCTTACCAATCATGTAAAAAAATGTATCTCTTATTTTATTAATGCAATTTGTTAAAAATAAATAAATAAATAAATAAATAAAAAATAAACAACTTTATTTTTATATAAGTTTATTTTTTAATAAAAATTAGTTTCAAAAAAACTTTTGAATAATTAAATGTAACTTTGAAATCTTATATAGCTATTAACGAGTACATCATTATTGTTAAAATGTAGGCTGAAAAGCAGCGCGCTGATCTTGCCAGAGAAATTGAAGAACTCAGCGAAAGACTTGAAGAAGCTGGTGGTGCAACTTCTGCTCAGGTAATTGCTATAACACAAATGAAAGTAATTAATAAGGTCAAGATTTCTCTAAATAATAAGGTCAAGAAGAAGAATTAATAAAGTCAAGAAGATAAGACTCGTAATTAAAATTCATCTTGCTTGATTGCTACAGTATACAATTTTCCGTATTTCCATTTGCTTAAAAGGTAATATTTAAACCACTAAACTTTTTCATACAAAAGCTGTTCACATGAAAATCTGTGATTGAATCGAAAATCGATCTCACAGCTATCGAATTACACAACAGAAAAATTCATAATTAATTTTAGTAGCTAAATTATATACTAACACAATATTGAAGTTTCAAGAAAGGAAAAGTAAAAACTAATTTATTTATCTTTTTTTTCAGAGAAGAATAAAATGAAAAAACAATTTGTATGCATCATTTAAATTTTCTCTTTGATTACTTTTGGTTGATGCCAATATTTCAGTAAGATATTTCAGTAAGATATACTTGCTGTAGAATATGTAAAGGAGCTGTTTAACTATGAAATATACTTAATAGATTTTAAAAAAGTTGTTTTATTTAACTATTATTTTGATTTCTACAGGTTGAATTGAACAAACGTAGGGAAGCAGAAATGTCTAAACTACGTCGCGATTTAGAAGAAGCTAATCTGCAACATGAACAAGTGCTTTCAAATTTGCGCAAAAAACATAATGATGTGATAGCTGAAATTAGCGAGCAATTGGACCAAACCAATAAGCACAAAGCTAGGTAACGCATTCTTAGTGTAGTAAAAATATCAGATATTAATTTTAATGTATTAAATTTATTTAACAAAATAAGATTATCTTAAATGTTTCTCATATCTATTTCGTTCATTATTATATAGTATCAAAATACTTTATTTTCTAGAATTAATAATAGAATATAGTATCTTTTTTATGTTGCTTAACTATATTGAAAATAGTTTGAAATATTGATATGTATTAAAATATATTTTAGATTTTAATTATAGAATATTTTTATAACTGAAGTATAAGAAAATCAGATTTTACAAAGTTTAAGATTTCTGTTATTGAGATCTGTTTTTCAAAAGTAAATGCAAAGTAAAGTTATTTTTTCAGTTTTAAGGAATGTGTTCTATCCATTTATATAGAGATCATGAAAGCACTACTCAGAATTTCCAAATTTTAAGAACAAATTCACAATTCAAGAGTGTTCAACTTTTGTGTTGTAAAGATTTTACACTTCATAGTATTCATTTAAAAAAATAAAGATTTAAAAATGAAATTAATAAAAAACAAAATAATGGTAACATTAAACAGATACAAGTCCCTATTTTTAAACAATTTAAACTAAAACAAAATAAACGTATCGTCGGCGTGTAGAAAGTTTTCATACAATAATCAAAGATAATCTTCCGTTGGAATAATATAGACTCATCATTTTCTAATAAGAGAAGCTGATGCTTATATACTTGTTTATATTATATGTAGCACATATACTATACACATAAGTGGTAAATCAATGTTCTTATTTTTTTAAGAAATATTATTATTTCATTTATCAAAGTAAGTTAATGCAAATGTCATAGGTCAAAACCAGGAAGTGCATGTCATATAATCAGATTATCATAAAATGACGTCATATAATAATATTACATTATGTTTTTATCATTTAATGCACAATAATATTAAATGTAATTTAGACACAAAATGAGATTATTAAATGAAATAATTTAATCAATAATCACATACGTAGATAGCGATGCAGGTGATCCCCAGATTCTACTTTAAGGTCGACGGGTTTCGAATATTCGGCTATCAGCGAGTGCCTCTTAACATTTGTTACATATTATTCTATTTTATACTTTTAATTGTTCCATATTATTCTTTATTTTATACTTTTTTATTAAAATATTAAAAAAAAAATTATGTATTATTTATACTGTAACTAGCTGTACATTTATAAATAAAAACTTTTAAAAATTTTATTCATTTAGGTTAGAAAAAGAAAAAGCACAAATGAAAGGAGAATTAGATGACTTGAGATCCAGTGTTGATCATGTAAATAAGGAAAAGGTACTTCTAATTCGGTACTTTTAATTAAAGTTTGTCTAAGCATCTAAATTATTTAGATAAACCATAAAATTAAATTACGACTTTTTAAAGCTATTAATTTTGAGTTTTTAGTCTTATCTCAATGTATTCCACTCATCAATTATTCAAACTAATTTTTTTCCTCATTAAAAAATTTCATTTGCGTATTATGTAAACGGAAATGTAATCTATCAATTGTATAATCTCACAGTTTTTATATCCTACACAGAAAATGCACGTCTAGAGTAAATCCTTCAGTTTCAAAATGTTTTATATTTTCAGCAAAAAACTTGAACTTAATAATTTTATTTTTAAAGGCAAATGCTGAGAAAAATGCTAAACAAATGGAAATACAACTAATGGACTTACAAGGAAAATTAGATGAAGTTAATCGTTCGCTAACAGATTTTGATGCCGCTAAAAAGAAGCTTTCAGTTGAAAATGGTGAACTTCTAAGGCAACTGGAAGAAGCTGAAAACCAAGTATCACAGTTGACTAAGTTGAAAAATTCACTTTCAACGCAGCTAGACGAAGCCAAAAGAACTGCAGATGAAGAAAGCCGAGTATGTTAATTTTCTATTTATCTCAGATTGTTTGATTATATATTATAATTAAATGAGAATATTCATTCTGTACGTATGTTTATATTGATATTAAAATACAAAATAATATTCAAAATATAACGCATTATAATAATATACAAAAAAATATGCAGACATATATAACGCCTTATAAAATAATTTGCGCATAATATTTATTCTACTTTAAATTTAAATGTAATGGAAATTTAAAAGCATATTCTATACTAACAGTTCTAAAATTAATTATTGTTTAATTACCTGAATTTAATAACAGATAATATTTTTACTCTTTGATAAGAAAATATATTTTAATATTACTTAAGAACATTAATAAATGTATTAATGTGCTTAAGCACAATTAATTACATCCAAATTATTTATTAAAATTAAAACAATTAATTACATACAAAAGACGTACAATTAATTACATCCTTTACATATAATATAATACTTCACTTAATATTATAATACATTACTAACTCCAAAAATATCCTTGTTATATTTCTTTCTTGATCAAACATTTTTTTATATAAATAATTTTCTATTGAATAATTTTTATTTAATATGTATATACATACATATAATTATATATCATTTACAAAAAAATTTATTATAAATATTTAGAATTATTTGTTATTAAAAAAGTACTGTTATTACTTTATTTTATTGATCAATTCCAAAATTACTTTCAACATTTTTCACAACAATTACATTACATTATTGTATTATAAAATTTACATCAAAATATAATATCACTTTGATATAATTTTCAAATCCAATTCGCATATTCAATATGCAGGAAAGAGCAGCTATCATGGGAAGATTCCGCAATTTAGAACATGATATGGACACTGTTCGAGAACAATTAGAGGAGGAACAAGAAGCAAAGGCTGACCTTCAAAGACAATTGAGCAAACTCAATGCTGAAGTTCAGTTGTGGAGAACTAAATATGAAAGTGAAGGATTAGCTCGTCTTGAAGAACTGGAAGATGCAAAGTAAGTCATATATTCTTAGTCTTGGTAATCAAAAATTTGCATATTTAGCAGGCAGTAACTAAATATATTATTTATATCCTTGAATAGACGAAAATTGCAAGCAAGATTACAAGAAGCTGATGAATCAATTGAACAACTAAATGCTAAATGCAGTAGTTTAGAGAAGACAAAAGTTAGGCTTCAAGGAGAACTTGAAGACATGTCAATAGAAGTAGAAAAAGTAAGATTTTTGCATTCAATAATTTTAAGTAAATAATATATTTTATATGCTATTAGGTAAAAAAAATATATAGTAATTCAATGTAACAATAAAATATTTTGTACGATTAGAAAGTTTTAACTTTCCATTCAGATACAGTATCTGCATATTAATTTTAGGCTAATTCGCTTGCTAATGCTTTGGAAAAGAAACAGAAATCTTTCGATAAAGTTGTGTCCGAGTGGAAGCAGCGTGTTGATGATTTGGCTGCCGAGCTGGACGCATCTCAGAGAGAATGCAGGAACTATTCTACTGAAGTTTTTAAATTAAGAACTCAATATGAAGAGAGCCAAGAGCAGTATGAATCCGTCAAGAGAGAAAACAAGAATTTGCAAGGTATAAAATGTTTTCAGAATATTTTTATAATCTAGGTTTCTTCCAAATTAAAAATTTTTCTTATTTTCTGTAATTTTCATTATTGGGAAATTCACAGTAATAAATTACTGCATTTACAAGTAAAATTATTTAAATAAACCAATTTCCTTATTTATTGTCAATTTGTTTAATTTTGTATCTTGATTAGAAAAAAAGTATTAAAATTCTGTTTATACTCTTACATATGCAAATAAGCATTTTTATTCTGAAAATTAAAAACACATTTTTATATAGTCTGTAGATATTTTTAATATTTACGGAAACTATATAATTAACCTATTCTGGAAATAGTATGCTAGCAACAAATTCTCACTATCTTTTTTAAGCATATTTCATAAATTATATATTGTTATAAAAATAAAATTTCCTGTAGCTATTCATTTAAGATATATTAAGAACATATTTTGTTTTAAAAAATACTTTTCCTTTTAAAACATTTTTCTAACATAAACATTAACAATTATTAGAGTTTTTCTATGAAATAATTTTTTTAATAACCTAATATTTCATTTCTTTTTCTATATATACATACATATCTCTTAATGATTTAGGGATACTTTGAACTTATTAACTTTTTCATAGATGAGATTAAGGACTTGATGGATCAACTGGGAGAAGGTGGAAGGAGTGTTCATGAATTAGAAAAAGCTCGCAAACGTCTTGAAATGGAAAAAGAAGAATTGCAAGCTGCTTTAGAAGAAGCTGAAGCTGCTCTTGAACAAGAGGAAAACAAAGTACTCCGAGCTCAATTAGAATTATCTCAGATCAGACAAGAAATTGACAGACGTTTGCAAGAGAAAGAAGAAGAGTTTGAAAACACAAGGTATAATATTCAAATTAAAAATTGATCTTTAATTTGATTAGGATTTCTTATTACCTAATAACTATATTAACATTTTTAAAATAAATTTGCTTATTAGAAATTAATATAGATTATATTAATTTAATATATATATCTATATCAAAATTTTTATATTTTTCCTCAATTTAAAATAACTTTAAACAGATAAGTATTTTTATTTAATTCTATTATTTTGTGTCTTAATGTAAAAATTATATTTAAACTAAGACTTAGTCTTAGGAATTTTCTTAATTCAAAAAACAGTTTAGCATATTCTTATTCTCTTTTCCTCTTCTTTTAACTTAACAATAGAATTTAAATGTAATTACTATAATTTATTATTTCATTCAAAAAAAAAAAAAAAATAGAAGATCTCCTAGCTCTTAGTAGTTGTGAAATTTTATATAACCTTTATAATTTCATAAAAACTTTTGTGAAAATTTTATATAATTTTTCAAAAAAAGTTATAGGATAATTAAAGTCATATAATTAAAGAAATCACATTTATTTTTTAGGCTTATCAATTTGTATGTGATATGAGTCTATTTTTCTTATTATTTTAATCTTATAAAAAGAATAGTAGCTTTTTGAAAATTGCCTATAATTAAAATTATCTTATACAATGTTAATCGGCTCATTCTTTTTTATTTTTCAACTGTCAAATATTCACATTTAAGAAAAGTATAAATTTTAAAATCTTAAAATGTAAGTTTTCTGGGCTCAAAAGAATATTATGAATCAAACTTATCATAAATTATGCATCACATATTTGTATACTTAGAATCCTTTATATTGTTTTAAACGTTAATTCATCTTCAGTTTATATCTTTATATTTATTTTTATGTTAATTTTTCAAAAAAAAAAAAATAATAATAGATAATATTGCCGTTTAAATGTAACTAAAAAAATCGCATTATGATGTAAAGGGGAAAAGTATTAGGTGATATTTAATATATGTGATCTATAATAGGAAAAATAAAGGAAAGTTAATATGAAATACATAGCATTTTTTCAGTGGACAAGCTGAACACATAAAAATATTAAATTTATTTAATTTTGAAATGAAATATTTCATCTGAAATTATCTTGACATATTACAAAATACAGAAAACTATTAATAATCTTCGACTGAATTATCCACGTTGCAGACCATCTGCAATGTCTAAATTCGAAAATGATTTCAATCCTCAGTAAAAAAAGAACTTTTTAATGAAAAAAAATAGCAAAATAATATTTGATTGATTTTCTAACAAAGTAGACACCTGAAAATTTGTAAACAAAAATCAAATAGTTGTATTATTCCTCAAGTAATAAGTACCTTTATATTACTCCTTGTGTGCTGAAATTAACCAAATATTTGTATTGATTTATTCCCTTTTTTGTAATTTTGTGAGTTATCCACGATAACCATTGAATTCTGATGATAATCCAGAACTAATTATAAATAAGAAGAAATCTCGATCCCAAAATTTTTGTATTTATAAAAGCTTGAAGTGTTATTTTTGAATGTTGTTATAAGCCTTTACTTATAACAACATTCATATAATAATGAAGCTTTTGTAGCATTTCAGTGTCACTATTATTTAAATTAATGAGGTTACTATTATTTTAAACAAAATCATTATTGCAATTAAAAATTATATTTAATTAAATAGGAAGAATCACCAAAGAGCCATTGATTCAATGCAAGCCAGTTTGGAAGCTGAAGCTCGTGGCAAGGCAGAAGCTTTACGTCTGAAGAAAAAATTAGAAAGTGATATCAATGAACTTGAAATTGCTCTTGATCACGCCAATAAAGCTAATGCAGAGGCACAAAAGAACCTTAAAAAAAATCAGTTGCAGCTTAAAGAAGTCCAAGCTGCTTTAGAGGAAGAAACTCGAGCAAGGGATGAGCTGCGAGAACAATATGCTATGTCTGAAAGACATTGCAATGCTCTTCATGGAGAATTAGAAGAAAGCAGACAGCTTATGGAACAGGTAAGATTGGCATAATGACACATGTTAGGCAGTTAACTATTAGCAAAATGAGACACGAACATGATTGATTTATTTATTTCAGTCTGATCGAGCAAGACGAGCTGCAGAATCTGAATTGAGTGAACTAAGAGATCAATTAAATGAACTCACGGCCAATAACGCTTCACTTTCAATGGCTAAGAGGAAACTAGAAGGAGAAATGCAAGCATTACATGTAAATATGTTTCCTAGTAAAAATTTTCATTTTGACTAATTTTAAACTAAAATAACATTGTTACTGAAAAAAGGAATTAATAAAAAAAATTTTTATATAGAAATATATCTCAACTGTTTTTTTTATATATAAAATTTAGCTTCTATTCTTCTTAATATTGTATTAATCAAATCTTTCTGGTGTCATAGGCTGATCTAGATGAAATGCTAAATGAAGCCAAAAATTCTGAAGAAAAAGCCAAAAAAGCTATGGTTGATGCTGCACGTTTAGCTGATGAATTAAGATCAGAACAAGAACATGCCTTACAACAAGAAAAATTACGAAAAACTATGGAACAACAAATGAAAGATCTACAAGTTAGATTGGATGAAGCAGAAGCTGCAGCTTTGAAAGGAGGAAAGAAAATTATACAAAAACTTGAGCAGAAGGTAATGTAGAATTTTTATAAATATATTTTTTTAAATTATTGCGTTTATTTTGGAATTATTAAGATTTTAATTGTAAGATATAATAATTTGTATAATTCAATTTAATAGCTATTTAATTACATGCACATATAATGTTTGATACTTATGCATAAAATTGCAGAAATTTAAAACAATGCGTATTTTTTAAATGTTTTATTTTAAATTTCAAAAAACATAATTTTAAATTTTTTTTTCCTCGTTAAATATTATACCAAAACATTTATCTCGTACAGCATTTTCTTTTGAATGATTACATCTAAGTATAATGAATTTCTTTGTAAACTTAATAATAATGAAATTTTTAAATTAAATATCTAAAATTTATTTTTAATAAAAAAATAACCAAATAAAAATTTACAGCAATGTTACGTAGCATATATTTATGCTTTATTTTCTACAGCAAAAAATAATCTTATATTAAAAATACAATTTAACTAAAATATTTAATAATTGCATTGTTTCTTTAAGTGAAAAATAATTGCACTCATGAATAATACCTCTTACTGCTTACAAAAGGAATAACTATTTTTATAAGAGATTAAAATATTATAAATAATATTATTTCAAGTAGGAAAAAGGCATAAGAATATAAATATGTACTTTTAAAAAATAAATGCTTTCTTAAAAAATATTTTCTGTATAATAAAATACGTTTATGCCAAAATGAATAATTATATCGATATTTTCAGGTTAGAGAACTTGAGAATGAATTGGAAAATGAAAACCGAAAACATTCTGAAGCTTCTAAAAATTACAGAAAAGCAGAAAGAAAACTCAAAGAAGTGCAGTTCCAAATGGAAGAAGACCACAAGAATCATGAAAGAATGCAAGATCTTGTAGATAAACTACAACAGAAAATAAAGACGTACAAGAGGCAAATTGAAGAAGCTGTAAGTTCTTAACGTTTGTTTATTTTAAAATAATGAAAATAAGCACATACTAAATTTAAGATGTAGCAAATAATAAAATTTCCAATTTTTTTTCAATAGATTTCATGTATCAATCTTGAATCTTACTCACATAAGATTATCAAACTTAATACGCATCCCAATAGCATTTATAACATACAAATTTTCTCTCAACACAACAATTATAAATTTGTTATGAAATAAAAAAGGTTATTTATTTCAAATATTTTTAGCAGTTAATTTGGATGTTCATAGTACTAACTATGAATGTATAAAGAATATAAATAAAAGAAATGTTTTACTTTATTTTTACATAATGCTAATGAGAGAAACAGAAATTCGCACAAAAGTAGCAATGCTTATTAATAATTACAAGAATCAATCATCGTATAAAGTTATTTGAAAGGGTTTTATTCGTAAAAAGAATAATCTTTTTTAATTTTAATTACGAATGTTTTATTAAAACAATCTCTCTCTCTAGTTGAAATATAATTACAAAAAAAATAAAGTTTTAAAGAAAAGAATATGGAAATTTTTTTAGAAAAATTAATTAAAGACAATGATAAATTATGTTTTTAAGTCAAAATCAAAAACAAGAATGGGATTTTATAGAATATTTATAACCGATTTATACACATCATTCACCAACCAATTCAGTGATATTCAATAAATAATTTTTATTTATTGATTTTAAAATTTGGGATAAATTACTTTGTAACATAATAAATTTTTATTTCAGTGTTATAAACTGTTTGATTAATCATATTACAGGAGGAAATAGCTGCTTTGAATCTTGCAAAATACCGAAAAGTACAGCAAGAGTTAGAAGATGCTGAAGAACGAGCTGATATGTCTGAAAATGCCTTAGCTAAATTGAGAGCTAAGAATAGAAGTTCTGTATCATCTGGACGTGGAATCAGCCCTGGTGTAAGTTAATAATTGATGCTTTAACTTTATCATAACATTATGAAATTATATTGAAGAAAATTTTGTTTCAGTCATTTACCGGGATTCTTGTATTTGCATTTGTAATAAATAATACTGTGTTGCTCTGAAGGAAAAAAAAAAAAAAAAAACTAAACAGAATAGTTAATTAGAAACAATTGTTATTTTCAAAACTTTTAAAATGTTTTAAATTGAATAAATAGTATAAAGTAATAT
>JAPDSC010036130.1:603006-641109 GCA_026290005.1 Latrodectus geometricus
GTAATTTGTAAATCATTTGAATTAATAAAAATGCTTGTGATTTAAATTTTATTCCTTTTGAATTAAAATATTCATCTGAATATTTTCCAGCACATTTATAGATTATTATATAGTAAACAGACTGTTGTATAGTAAAACCATGATTTTTCTTTTTATTATTGTTACTTAATAAATATAATGATTAAATATTTTATCACATGTATTTTTTTTAATAATATTTAAAATGAGCTTAACTAGTAATCCAATTATATTTAACACATATAAATAGAGCCTTTAAAATTCAAAAATACTTTGATTATTTCACACGTTGGTGAGATCAAAAATATGAAACTAACACAATATTTACAATCAGATAAGACAGTATGAAAACTGATTTGTTTTATAATTAAATTTACATACAAACTGTGATCTTGAAATAAAATAAGCGATGGAATTCATTAGTAAACAAAAAAGTTTTACCTTATTTACATATGCATCTAATTCAGCATCCAATTCTTCTGCCGTAGGTACTTTTCGTTGTGCTCCCATGCCTCCTCTTCCTGGCCTTCCTCGGTTGCCACCAGATTGACGATTTCTAAGTTTTTAAGAGATTTCAAATTATTATAAAATATTAGATACCAATAAAAAATATTTTTAAAAAAAAGAATTTAACAATTAAATTCTTTGGATTGTACACTAACTTTTAATTACAAATCTATTGAAAAAAGTGTCTTAAAAAATTAACTCCCAAGAATACGACAAAAAATTTAGAGAGTAAAGACACTTATTTTTTTTATAAAGTTTTGTAAATTCATATTTTAATTCAATTTAAATGTTTCTTAACTATAAAGTTATTAATAAAAATTTTTACATTATAAAGTTGAATTTTAATGCTTACTTAAATGCAAGTTAATACATGCATAATTGGGTTAATATACTTATTATAAAACAATGTTAAAACAAAATACTTAAAATCCCCAATAGGATAATTTTAGATAACTACCATTTTTTTATTAAGTGAGATTACATTTTTATCTATGCTGTATGACTTTTAGGCTATTTAAAAATATCAAATCCTAATTCATTTCAATAAAAAAGTACTATTTTTTTTAAATTTTATAATTGCAACTAATTCATTACGAAATAACTTAACATATTAATATCTTTACAAATTTAGAAATATAAATAAAACAAAAAATATGAACTACAAATTAAGTTTCTTAACTTTCATATTTTCCAAGAAAAAATGTTAAATCAGAATAAATAATAAAACCTGCTAAAATTTCTCTGACTGCTGCCTCCCATTACGCCTAATCTTCCTCGAGCAGAAGAATTTGGAACAGTAGAGCTTGTAATTTGTATATTCATAGGCCTGCCTAAAAATCATGTATTACAATTAAATAATTTTTTATAAAAATATAAATAAATTTTAGAAAGTTTTGTGTTTTCTAACTTATAATATTTACCATCTAGAGGGACACCATTATATTGTTTCATTGCTTTGACAGCATCTAATCGTTTTTCAAAAATTACATCTGCAGTACCTAAAGATCGACCAGATCTATCATAGTGAACAGCAGCTTTTCTTAAAGGACCAAATTCTGCAAACAATTCCTACAAGAGAAAATGAATTATATAATATCATTGCATTCGATAATAAATCCACCTTTGTTTAGTTACTAAAGTACACATTTTGTTGACATGAATATAAGCAGTCAAATTAAATCATTTTAGTTGCAAAGATTAAGGAAATTTTCAACCGTTTAAGAATTTAAACTTTATTTCAAGATTAAAAAATATATGTAAAATATTACTCATTTCAAATATTTCTTTAAAATGAATAATGACAGCATGATTCCATTTGCTGTAACAAAATATTATATGCAAGACAGAATTGCATTGCTTTTAATAAATAAATTGTAGGTTTCCACAATCAGATGTAAAATTGTTTATATATACATGAGCAATTTTATATAACATACTTCTACCCTACTTCAATATTTGGAAAGACCGAAAAAATATGAAAATTGTAGAAAAATTGTACATATATCATACACTGATTTGCTATTTCAATTTGATATTACATTGCTCATTAAAATTTAATATTGAAATAATGTTAAATAAATGTATCTAAATAAAAGTATGAAAAACAATGTATATAAATAAATGTATGAAAAAAAATTGTCAGAGGCAATTTTTTATTTAAATATACTTAAATTTCTTTCAAACAATTGTTTAGAAGAATATGAAATTATTATTCAAAAGACATTACAGAAAAATATTTTTCAACATCGTGGCAATGCTGTAAAAATAAAATATATAAGATTTTTTTTCAATGTTATGTTAACTATTTTATAATAATGTAGCAGACCCTTTTATTGTCCTAATGTTTTTTAAAGAGCAGCGTGTGATTCATAGTTTACAAAAATTTAAACATGTTCAGCCATAATTCATTATCTAGAAACAATTAATTTAATAGAAGATTCTTACAAGGGAAAATGTTTTGGCATATTTACATTTAATTACAATTTTTAGATGGCATGGTAATTTTAAAAACACGAGTGAGATTTGTCTGTAGGACTGACTTCTCAGCATAGACTAAAAAGAGTTGTGAATGATCAAAATGTTAATTCTATTCAGGCAATTTTTAAGACAATTGTAAAATATGATACAAGGGGATAAGAAAGATCAAATTTCAAAAATGTCAATGTTTTGCATCATACAAAAACAAACTTCAACTTAGCCATGTTTGTTCTAGATGAATACCAAATCACTTGAGTAAAATAAATGTTAACAAATATTCACCAGAGTTGTGAGCAAGAACTGAATCAAAATTATCTGCAGTTTCAAAATATTGTAATAACATATGATGAAACTTGAGAGCATTAATGTGATACACTTATCTATAACAAGCATATAGAAAGAAACACTGATTTTACATCTTCAAAAAAGTTACAAACCAAATCTGCAAGAAATATCAAGATCATTATTTTTTTTTATCATAAAGGTGTAATTTGCTAACAAGCAGTGTCTTCAAAAATTACTGTGCATAACATGTTTCAGTTATAGAAATTCTGTGTTAATACATATCAAGAAAGCATCATAAACTAATATCCTAATAAATGTCTATGTGTATATGTATATATATATATATATATATTACAATGGATTGTAAGATAATGATATATAAATATATATATATCATTATCTTAACAATCCAAATTTTGTACCATGTGATATACAGCTGCTTTGAATGTCAAAGAAAATTATAATTGGCAAAAATTTAATAGATTTTAATGTTATTTTCGCAATGTAAGGTTCTTAGAGGCAGTTTCCAGAAAGGCATTTCTACTTATTTTGAAAATAGATCTGAATAATGGGGCTATTTGAAGCAATGTACTTTGGGATAAGAATGATTTTCTTTCTTAAATGCAAATATTTTTTGATTTTACTCAGTTCAATGAAACACACTTTGTAAATGTAACGTAACATACTTCTATAAAATGTTTATTTCTTAACATTTTAAATGTAAACTACTATAATTCTAAATATAAAATCTAAACAATTTTCGACAATTAAACACCAGGAAATAAAATGGAAATGTACTAAACAAGTTTTCTTAAAATGTCTAATTGGAATAATTTTTACATTTTTGTATCATTTCATTCAAATTTAGTATAAAATATAGAATTATAATAGGTAATATTTGTCAGCTTTTCAATGTAGGATTCCTCTCATTTTTTAATAAAATATTCAAATATTTTTTTTTAAAAAAAATTGTACAAGAAATTTTAAGTTTAAAAACATATGAGCATTAAATAAATAAACATTAAAAACATATAAGATATATTAGGGTAAAAAATAAAAAGCTTTTTTCTTTCTTTTTCTATTTTGATAATGAGCATTATGTTCAAATTAGTAATTTTAAAATTTTTCAAATTTAATTACCTAAGCTAACTTAAAAGTTAACTAAAACATTTATATAAAAAAAAAAACAATGTTTATAAAATTTTACATATTTATTCCTCCCAAACATACTTACTAAGAAAATAAAAAATTTAGGGAAAAAATATCAGAAGACTTAAACACTTACTTGGAAATTAAATACTAGTTTACCTTGCTCATCTTTCATGCTAAATCTTGTTTTTAAAATGAATATAAATTCAGCTATAAAAACCAAATTATTCATTTCAAAATATTTTTTTTTTGTGTAAAAGACTATTATATTGTAAAATACACAACGTTTGAAGAATAATTATGAACTGTTAAAACAGCCTGGTCAGAGATTTAAAAGAAATTAAAAGGTTTCTAAACTCAGAAATTAATTCAAGTATGTACAGCATGAAAGCACATACAATATATAAATTTCATTTAAAAATCTTATTTTAGTGCTTCAGTATTTAATAAATAAAAAAATTTATTCCTATTTTTACAATACCTTTATATCACTATCAGAAACACCATACTCCAAATTAGAAACTAAAAGTTTAGTTACACCAGTTGTCAGGCCAGAACGTTGATTAGCTCCTCCATCAAATAAATCATGTTGCCATTTATCAGGCATTTCTGATGGCTAAAAAATAGCATATTATTAGCAATTATCAAGTTTTTATATTTTTAATTAAATAGAATTTTAGAGTTTCTTAAATAATGTTTAAAAAATTACATTTTATAATTATATTTAAATTTTAATCATTACACTAAAATGTTTTAATAATGTTAATAAAAAGCATTTTTGGTATTTATGTATAAGGATCACTGTAGCTAATTTTGAGCCCAAAAGTTAAGTAGAATTAGTGCTAATCTATTGCTAAAGAATTTCTTTTACAAATAATTAGAAAAAGAAATTTTCTAATTATAAGGAAATTTCATTGAAATTTAATTGGCTTACAAAGCTGTGGTGATGCTAATATGCAAATACCAAAACTTCTAATTTTTATAGATCAATATTCAAACATAAATTTATTATTAAAGCTAGTATAACAAAGGAGAAATAATTTTCAAAAAAATTATTTTATATTTACCACATTTTTTAAATCTATTAATAATTTTAATAATATTCAAATGATATATAATTTTCTGTAATCTATTTGACACAGAAAATTTGTGAAAGTAGAAGAAATTAACTCAATAATCATTAATAGTAAATTGAGTGCTAGAAATATGTATAACATCAAAAGAACCATTACAGTAAATTAAAAATTAATAAAGCCATCTTCTTTAGTAATGTAGCTGAGAGTTTAGCTCATTGCTCAACAAAAGCAGTTCCCAGTTCCTTAACTTGATCTGTTAGAGTTGCTTTTCTTTGTTAGCTTACTGGATATGATTATTTGCAGGAGCATTTATATTTATATCTTATTGGAGTCAAGGATTTGGCTTGTGCCACCAGGAGGATATGGATTGTGACCATCTGTACTGTCCCATTGTTATAAAATTTCTTTAACACAAATCTACAGACATTAATTATATTTCCTTTTAATGTTCCATTACTTTATTGGACTGCTCATCAAATAATGGTAGTGATGCTGAAGATAGGTGCAAGATAAAAATTAAATAAATAAAAATCTTACACTGTCTCATACTTTTATTGGAGTGAATGATCTTAAATACTTCTCTACTTTTGATTACATGTATAACAAAATGCAGCCTCAAGAACTGTACTTAAATTTGAGAATAATTTATTTCATAGATATAGACACACAGAACAAAATGGCGTTAATCTGCGCTTTAGGTCCCCTACTCTGCCAACTTGGCGATAAATGCACCAAGCGTGGTAAACCGAACGTTTTTATACCTAATGAGCTCTTTATAGCAACCTCCATAGGAAATAATTAGCGCTTTCTCGCACATGCTCATTAATTGTTTTTTTTTCTTTTAGCATTTTCATTGGTCATTAATTAGTTTCAGTTTGAAAAATCAGACATTTTCATTGGTTGCTGATTAGTTTAAAACCGTTAAAAATCGTATTCCATTATCGCCATGGCAACAGCGTTTTTGAAAACGCGCCAAGTACGAGACCCACAGCACACTTTCGCCAAGTTGGCAGAGTAGGGGACCTAAAGCGCAGTTTCACCCAAAATGGCATATTTTATTCTTGCAGGATATCTATTGAACTTTCCAGATATTTCTTTGAGCCCTTTTAGTACAAACATTATATTCAAAATTTATTACATAGTAAACACGTATCAGCAGTTATTGACTATTTGTAAATAGCTTCAATTATTATATTGTTTATTAAGTAAACAAAAAAGAACTTAAGAAAATAAAGTGTTTGAGTGCTAATAGTTAATTCAAATTAGCTACATAATATTTTTTTTTTATCAAGATGGAAAAAAAAAACTTGAAGAAAAGAATTTAATTTCATACGCACATGAATTTACTGTCATTACTTGCCTTAAGTTTTTTCTAATGATAGTGAATGATATTTTTGAAATTTTTTCAAAATAAATTGATTTATAAAAACAATTACAATAAGTCTTGCAATAGTAGAAGTTAACCAGTTCATTGAGGGGCATGAAAATAATTCCAGACAAAAAAAGGACCTACTCTATTTGTAAGAACAGCCCTGGGGTCCAACTTGCACCAAAGCACATCTTTGAATGTCTGTTATCCTGAGTATTCTTAAGCTCACTTGGTCTTTTTAAATTCCCCACAGGAATCCTTATACAGCCCTCAGGCTTCTGAGTTGTCTTCAATGCTTTTGAGAGCATTTAAACTTTTATTGAAACTACTTTACCCGTTTTTTTCCTGTGTTGTCCATGGACACAAAAATAATAACATTAAAACAAAAACCATAAGTTTAGCATTTTATCTAATCAACTATCTAAAGCTTTAGTTAAAAATTTGTATTAATTTTTTATGAATTCAATCAAAAAAATTTTCATTTCCCTTTTTGATTATAAATTTTAATTAATTTTATATTTTAATAATTAAAGTAAATGCTCATTTTAATGAACCTCTAATTTATAAAAACTCAAGTTTGTACCCTAGTCAGTGGCTAGTCTCTACCCTTACATCATAGGCCTAAAAATACATCTTAACTTCTAGCTTATGATCTAAGGTTTAGAAAACTCTCTTTACTGCAAACTTTTGTTTCTGACAAATAATTCCTTTTTCGTTTTCCTTTTTTTTTTATTTCTTTTTATATAATGACTGAGAACTTAATTTATACTTGAACAACAAAGTGACACAGGCAGTCATTTCAAACATTTAAGTAGAAAAATCTGTGATGCCGAATTAAACCACCATTCTTCTGCACATGTAAGAGCTTTTATAGGGGAAACTGTTTAAAAAAAGTTTAAGATACGTTATTCTGTAATTAGTTTCATATAATTAGAACAGCTCGATTTATGAGCCTTTATTTATCAAGAGTGGGATTAAGCTGGTCCCATTGAGGATTTGCCGCAGTTATAGAAACAAATATGTTTAAAAGTTGAAGTAAAAAAAATTCTTAAAAAATTACACAAAAAAGTATTAAATAAGTAGCCAAAAATATTGAATTCCAAAGAACAGCCTCTCAACAATTTTAAAAATACTGAAATATCTTTGTAAAAAGACATAGTAACACCAAAACTGATCTTTTTTTGAAAATAGTATAGAGAAGCAATGGAGCTCTTAAGTA
The DNA here is from genome assembly GCA_026290005.1 of Latrodectus geometricus. Lineage (NCBI taxonomy): Eukaryota > Metazoa > Arthropoda > Arachnida > Araneae > Theridiidae > Latrodectus > Latrodectus geometricus. The sequence continues at coordinate 610,607 of JAPDSC010036130.1, forward strand.
GAAAGCATTTTGCTTGCATGGCAGAGAAAAAAAAGAGAGGAATGAACATAGATGGTAAAGTTATCAAAGAAAATTACAAATGTTTTGCTATGAATTTGAACATAAAAGATTTCAAGGCATCTAAACATGAAGGGAGCCTTGAAATCAATACTTTCCACAACGGACAATGCAAACATAACAGGTTTATTTTTAAAATCTTGAAATTTTAGTTTTAACAGCAAAAATGTAATGGAGTAAAAAGGCAAAGCAAAAAATTAGTTTTTCTCTCATTCAAAATAAATGGAGCAGAATAAAACTCTGTTTTTTCCATAGGAAAATACATCTAATGCCAAAAAAATTCAAAAATATTTAGTAACTACAAGCAGCTATTTAACTAATATTAAAACTTGGATAATAAGAGACATTTATAAAAATTGGCTGAAAGACTTAAATTAATATTTTTTATCAGAGAAATGTAATGTTTTTTTTTTAATCATGGATAACTGCACTGCTAACAGTGAAGTCCTGGATCTTGAACTCATCAGTGTTGAATTTCATTCACCTAATGTTACTTGTCTTACAGCTTACAGATCAGCATAACTAACAGCTTCAAGAACAAATACAATAGAGTACTTTTGCAAATAATGTTTATGAGTTTGTAACAACAGCAGCTTATGAAATTGACTTTCAAGGAAAAATTTGTTTATCAATGCAATTTTTGCTTTGGATGATGTTGAAGAAAAGACAATATTGAAACCATTTCCAATATGCAGGCTTTATTAAAGAAATCCAAGATTATTTACCTGATAACTTGAAGATGATTCACATATGCATATGTGACTCATCTTTATTCAAGTCATCAGTACTTCCGACAAAGAACCCCTTGGCAATCTATATCTTTCTAGGATTTATTGACTATAGACTCACATGTGATATGTACATAAGAAATATCGGACAATGAAATTATTGAGAATGTAATGAATAAGAGCTTTCAAATAGTGAACAAGAAAATGATGTAGCACAAAGACAGTCTGCAAAAGAACAGATTAATGGCTGACATGAATAAGATATTTTTTGAATGAAAAAAATACATTTTTTTTATATATCGAAAAATAATTAGGAAAACAAGAGAAAATTTCATATAATAACCAAAAGAAAATTTAATTTTTAATTCTGCTTATTTAAGATTGTCTAATAAGGTTTAACTTTATAATTGCAGATACACAGAATAATACTCATATTTTACAGATAACATATTCACAATGATTTCAATTATACTTTGTGACGTGCCTGGAACTTAGTTCCTTACATCATTCGGGATGATGCAATTAAGCATAAAATTTTCCTGCAATGTGTATACTAGTTTAGCTTTTTATAATATTTCCATTACATTTAAAGATGTATGTCAAAGAGAAAAAACAATGAATTACCTTAAAATATAGTTTTACTAAACAACAGAAATTATTTCACATTACAACTATGTAACCCAAGAAAAATCCTTAAGAGTTTAATCCATGCCATGGATAACATAACAACTTTTTCAAAACTTAACTAACCTTACTTGATTAGAGTAAAATTACAATAATGATTCAAATCAGACAAAATAATTCAAACAATATGCATTGTTTCTTTCCCTATTAAAAATAAATAATTGCCATAGAAGATTGTACGTAAATTAACATAACTAAATTGGCATACATCCTTTTAATAAAACTAAATATTTTTAACACATTACATATACTTATATACATATATTATGTTATGTGAAATAATCAGAATGTGTTTAATTTCATATAATTATATGAAAATTTGCAAATGAATTGAAACTTTTTTATAAGACTACACATATAAAAGTCACCGAATATAATTAGTACAATTACGTAATAGTTTGTGAAGGCAACTAAATTGCTTAATGAAAATTCGTTTTTCAACGTCAAAATCAAATAACTGACTTTAAAAACATAAACAAGAAAAAGATGCAAGAAATGTTATATTACAAGTTTTTGAGTTTAAAGTTAATAAAATGCAGTTTTATAAGTACAATTTACAATACAAGTAAAATATTTTAAACACGTTTCCAAAATAAACTAATAATTCCAAATTATAACAATGTTTGAATAAATGCAACTATCTAAGGAAAAATTAACAATACATTCACCAATCCTAATATCCTTTTAATTCATTAAATATTTTTATAATTTATGAAAATAATTCTTACTCGAGAATAAGGCAATGGTCGTGATCGTGCTCGATTGGAACGAGATCTCATAACGTTGCCGGCAGAATTCCCTCCACGCGTTCTACCTCTGGAACTTCCTCTACCTCTTGCACCTCCTCGACCTCTATACCTAAATTGTCCTTTACTTTGTTTAATTATATCATCTAAGGACATATCTAATTTATCCGACATTATGAAAATTTCAAAGATTCAAAATGGCTATTCAAAATAGGATATACGCATCACCATTCAAAATCAACAAAGAAATTAAAAAGGAGGTATTTCCACACTATTGCCAACCATCACGATATAAAGTACCTTCAATATTTCTGAATACTGTAAGCTGAACATACTTGTTATTAGTTAAAACTGTTATTTTGGGAACAGTTATAAACTTTTAAGTGAATAACGTATTGGTAAGAAAATTAGTTATTAGTTGTGTTTATTTGATTTCCGTAAAAAAGACAAAAGCATAATAAGAGTAGTAAGTTTTTATGAGTAGTGATATTACTGAAATTTTTCATGACAAATCTATCTGATCTTAGCCATTTGAATTCCCATCGTAAATTTAGACTTAAAATAATCATTTTCGTACCATAAGTTATAATAGAAGAATTATCTGCTGAATATAAAGTTGTTTTTGAAAGAAAAACGAGTGATAAAATTTGCTGTGGAAGTTAGTATGGAAACGTCACTTCTTATATGGACTAAATGATGCCATGTGTTTGAATCGTGAATAAATAGATAACGTTTGTTAATATAACCAAAATCAAGTACGATTCCACTGCTAGTTTTCCTAAGTAAAGTTATAAATAGCCTTACATGACCATGCTTTTTCTCCAAATTTTCTGTGATATCAACGTATTTTTTTATGCTGATTAAAATTTGGTATTCTTGTATACCTTCGTAAGCGAAATTTTTGTGTTCTATTGGATATTCATCGTTGCTTCTATAGATAACCTTTTTATTTGTTTTGTTAAGGTGACTATCTGCGCTTAAAATTCACCTATTGTGCTATCTTTAATTTTTGTGGGTTAATTCTTGTTTCTGCTGTCTGATGTGAATGTAAGTCCATAATTTTATTCGCCATTTATGGTAATTTATCTAAACTACAATCAGAAACTGATAGAATTGCATATGTTCAATTTGGTAGCCACTGAATCCAAAGCGTTTTCAAAAATTTAATTCCGACTATATTATTTGACAACAGCCTTATTTTGCTCAATGAATGAGGTGGTTAATCATCTCCTAAGACAACTTTCGAAAGTAACTCTTTTACTCTTCGTTAACTTCTCTTCGTTAACTTAAACTAACTCTTCGTTAACTCTTCGTAACTAACTCTTCGTTAACTTAAAAAATCGTTAACTTCTGCTTTAAGGTTTCCATTAAACGTATAAATTTACTTGAGGAGATTTTTTGCACGATATCGCTGACATTACTCAGTACTTCTGAATTGAGAACTGAAATCATTACACAATTTGCATTATTTGAACAAGCAAAAATTGTGCTTCAATATTAAGAAACAATTAATCAGTGTTTTCATCCCAAAATTGTGAAAATTTTAATGCTAAGCCCATTTATTTCTACACCAATTTGAGACGTGTTTTCAATTTTTCCTTGCACGTTGATTTTAATTTACTTAAAGCTTATTTAGCAAAATGAAAAATGGATTGAAATCTCACCAGCTTAAATGGCCGGATTTAGTTGTTGGCGAGTAGTTTAGTTAAAGACCTATCAACCACGATCGGATTTTGTTGCTCCATACGAAGTATCTATTTTTTTATTTCACATGTACAGTTAAACATGACTTATCCACTGTGATTCCATCCTTTTCTGGATTATTGATCTAAATTTTTTTTTATTAGATATATCTCAGGACGATGAAGCAAGTCTCAATATTGACAATTACTCTTTGTCTTCATTTGCAAATGTTAAGGATTAAACTATTATTATTTAAATAAACAGCTGTCGACACATGCAAAATTTGCTTTTCTTATTTTATTTAGCATTAAGGAAACGGATAAATGCAAACTGTATCAAATTAAAGTTGTAGAGTATAAGTTAAATTTGCTTTGAAATTGAAACATAAAAATGTGCTCTAGCAGTGGCATGTATCGACATCTTCCGAACGACGAGGAAGAGTAACGGAGACTGTAAAATAAAATTAAAATTATTATAATCCGTGGAAATAATTAAAAAATTTTTTTTAATTTCTTAAAGTTATAAACAAATTTAAGAATGTTTTTATTTATAGCAAGGACAAAACTAGAAAAAGTGTTTTAATACGATGAAAGTTTTCAAAGTTCATTTTCTTCAAAATTTCACCATTCTCAGTAAAATTTAAAAAATCAATGTTGCACAGAGGTTACTATGGTAACTTATATTTTACTTCTTACACTCATTTAGAATTTGATAATGAATTTTAAAATTCACTGCGTGATTAATTAAAAACAGCGAAAAAATAGAATAATGTGTATAATATAAAGCTAAAAGATTTGGAAAAAAATTGTTAGAATACTTCATAAAATCTCTGGAATAAGACAGAAAAATATAGAAGCCTATAATTAGTTTTTAATAATGATATTATTGCCATTGTAATAAAATATAAGTACACATCAATATTCCATAACATTAATAAGTCTTCATGTTAAAATGATTTCTATGAAAAATTGCAATATTATCTTTTAGCACATTTGAAAAGGCATAAAATAATTTTTAAATATGCAGGAACACATATACAGAGGAAAAACTTTATTTTTTATTTATTTTTTTTTTTACTTTACACTTTCAACGCAATTACTTCGAATTTAAAACAAACTCTATGAGATTTATCTAATATTATATACATCGACAAAAATGTTCGTACTATCTTTGAAATTTAAACAAATCATGTTATATTCATTTTTTTACTACAAACCCCACAATTTTAGTTCAATAATTCTTTTTCATGATTTAAATAAAATTTTCTGATAAAAATATTAACTAATAAAAATATTATTGCTTAAATATAATTTATATATATAAGTATCGAAAATATTTGATCTGTTCTTAACCAGAATATTAATGTTTGCAACACAAAAGTTTTGAAGGCTTTACTTATTAAAATTTTCATTTTGACAATCACAAAAAAAAAAATTACTGAAATTGTACTATATAAAATAGCAATGTTAAATAAATTGTAATTACTAGTAATTTGTTTTTTTATAAATAAATAAATAAAAATTTAAACTTAATTATAAATGATTACGTTTGAAATAGATATTAGTAGCTATAAAATGAGAGTGCACCAACATGTGGAGTGCGGAGCAAATTCTTATCAATGTTGGGGGGGGTGGAGCAACGTCATGTTTGTAGTCTTATACGAGGGTTTAGAATAACGTCATATGTTTGTGATCTTATACGAGGGTGTTATCACTAATCAGATTGTGCGACGTCATTGAATGGTGCTGCCATCTATTGAGAAATTTTAAAACCTTAACTTTGATGTTGATGCTGCCCTCTATGGGAATAATTTTGAACTGCTTATTTTTATTTTAAAAATTGAATTTTGCTATTAGCGGGGACAGAACCTCACACATCAGCGGTGGTAGTCCGTTATCTTATCCACTGAGCTACTCGGAGTTCGCTTGGGGAAGGGTTTTTATGGTTTATAATAAGAGGGCTGATAAGGACTTGGATTTTTCTTTAGCAACTTTAAATACAATTTCTATGTTTTAAGTTTACAATGCATTTTAAAGTGTCTTATAATACGAATTTATTTTTAAAGTAATAGAATCGAAGAGTTAAATTTTCGAATGGAATATATTTTAAAATGTACGCATATTTTAAAAGGAAATGGATCCTCAATTCAATTACAATAATGACAATTTTAAAATAGACAACAAACATTTTTAATTGTAAGCATCTATTTCCACATCACCCATGAGGTAAGATGCATGATGCATTATCTCTTTTTATTTTATGCTTGGCGAGATTCCCCAGTAGGTCTATTTCAAGCTTTTAGAAATGAATAAAAACTTTGAATAGTTGGAACTATAAGATGATACTCGGAATCATGTAATGAATGAATGAATAAAATGATATACCATTATCTAAAAGATATTAATATATAAAGATATTATAATTAAAGATTAAATTATTAGATAAAAATATTAATCCATTTACCAATATTAATCAACTTTTTATATTATGTATTAACTTATTGGAAATTTTATAGATGTTTATGAAAATAATCTTTAGATTGTCATACTAAATATTATAAACGCACAAAATTAATTAACTTTTCTTCAAAATTAAACATTTTTAAGGTTGAATGTAGAACAGTAGTTGTAAATTGATAACCAAACAATGTAACCAAATCTTGAAATGATTGCAAGTATGAATCTATTTTAATTTCTTTTCAGTACAACATTTAAAAACATCATGTTATTTAGTAGAGAATTCGATAAAATGGTATCAAATAAATGTTAGAAAATTTAATTGAATACAATATTTTAGTTTAAGCAACATGTATGATGTAAAAATATTCTTGTTAAAACTAAAATGATTATTCAGTGAGAAGTGAAATATAAGTGATTTCTTTTAAAAATAAATATATTAGTATAATTTCTTATAGAATCTAAATTAGAAAACATTTCATTATATAGTACAGTCACACATAAGTAAACATAACTAATAAGAATGTTATCACATTTTATTGATTAGCTTTGTTGCACAGCAATCATGTGATGATTCATGTTTAGCGAAAACAACGAATCGCATTGATTTGAGTTATCGCAAATCTAGAATCACGTGGTATAATTTCGATAAGCATAAAATCGTATTTCTTTGCTACAATTTGAAAACCTTCAACCAGAAAAGAACTCTTCAATGTAAGTGCACATATTATTGTTTCTTATTTTTATGAAAAAAATTAGTGTTTAAAATCTTGATAATGTTATTTTAACTAAAAATAAATGCAATTCCCTTAATACATTACTTATCAGATTTTAAAAGTATAACATAGGAAAAGTTTTACACATTTCACATGGCATATAAAAATGATCACTGTAATTTTAACTTGTGTGAAGAAATTCTAGTATTTTACTTCAAATTTTAAATTCATAACAATGAAAGAGCATTTCTCATTATTGTAAGGATATTGTACGTGGTCATAAATTATATATTATTATAGCTGTGATCCACAAGCACTTGAATAATTTATTTCTAATAATTATATAAGTTTTTATAATTAGTGGTAAAACTACATTTTCAGTAATTTTTAAAGTTATAATATAAAGCAATTTTCGTATTTTATCCCATGTAAGAAAATTATCTAAATTATTTTTAGCAGATTAAGAAATTCTGGAAATTTGCTAATTTCTTTAAGATTACAATTATTTGTCATTCCTATTAAAAACACTCACAGAAATGGTATAAGAGTTAAAATACATTTGGATATTAATGTGAGAATTTGTTAATAGTAGTTAATACTAATTAAAAAAATAGTTTCGTTTATAATCAGATGAATAGAAATTATGAGTATATTTAAAATCATAATTATTTATGCATAAAGTAATGAATAATTTCCTAATATTAGTAATAAGGAAAGTTGTATCTTTTAGTCTCAAATTGGATGTTTGAATGCCTTACAGTGAGTTTCAAATACAAGCTATCAATATACAATACCAAATTTTCCCAAATATACAAAGTTCCAAAATATAAAAATTATTTTATTACTTAAATGCATTTTGCTAAAATACAAAGAGAAGAAGTTTTACACGCATTTGTTAAAAAAATCTTTAAATTGACATATTAAGTAATTTGAAATAAATAAAATTACAATTAAACGTTAATTTTAGTTCAAAATTTAAAATTTTGTGGTTGAGTGTCGAACAATAATTTCATATTAATGAGTGAACACTGTATGCTAATCTTGAATTGGCTACTATGATGATAACATTTTGATTTGTTTTAAGTATAGCATAAAAATATCTTGTTATTTGATGGGGGATTCAGTATAGTATAATAATTTGAAATAAATATTAGAAAGTATAGTTTCTTAGATTTTACAATTACACGTCTAGCTTATTCTTGTTAAAATTAAAATAATTATTCAGTGATAAACGAAATATAATTAATCTTTTTTTCAAAAACATAAGTATAAATTCAAATAGACTCTAAATTAGAAAACATTTCATTATATAGTACATTCATCGGTATACATACTTGATAAGAATATCATCACATTTTATCGATAAGAGTTATTGTGAAGCAGTCACGTGATGATGCATGTGTTTAGCGAAAACATGAATCACAGTGATTAAAGTTATCATAGATCTAAGACCCCTTGATGTATTTATCTCGACTTCAACATAAAATCGCATAGCTATACTTTTTATTGAATGCACTCAACGAAAAAAATCACTCTTAAAATAAAAGTGTGAACATATTTCTTATTTTTATAGAAACATTAACACGATATTCTTAATCTAATTAAATATAAATAATATTTCCTCGTTTCACTTATTAGATTTTAAAACAGTGGCATAGAACAATTTTTGCATTTCATCATATATGGAAAAGAAATCGATATTGTTTTGGCATGTTAAGAAATTCTTGTAATTTACTTAAAATGTTAAGCTAACTACAATATAAAAGCTTTTGTCATTGCTGTAAATATATGCGGTATGTTAATATAAAAATTTGAATATGTTAGAGATCTTCAAGCACTTGGAGAATTTATTTGTAAAAATTAGATAAATTTCTATAATTAGTTGCCAAAACGAGTTACATTTTTGTTAGCTTTGAAAGAAAAATCAAACAATTTCTGTATTTAATCATAAATAAGAATTTCATTAAAATATTTTAGCCTGAAGAAATTGAAGTCAAATATGAAGAAATTTTTTCTACCAGCTAAATTTTTAAGGTCAGACTTAGTTGTCATTTCAATCTATATAAAACTTGCTGAAATATTATAAGCTTTAAAATACTGTTGGAAAAATATTTCAAAGTTTCATCTGTAAAAATCTGATATATTTTTAGTAATGATTCCCTAAAATAATTTATACTTTTAATTTATATGCTAGAAGTTAAACTTTAATAACTGAATAAATTTATTACGTAAAAATTAGTACTTAATTAAAAAATACACAAATAAAGTTTAAGAACACATGTTTAACAAATATGATTATGAAAGCATTCGGTTTCTTTAACACCTATCGATCCGGCATATGAGAGCCTGACGTATAATTTAAATTAGTTTCAAAAGCCCTACTCATATCGATCCAAGCTCGATATGAGGAAAATTTTAATATTAGAATAAACCTCAAATTAACAGTAAATTATTAATTTTAAACATTAAGGAAATATATACATATTTGAGTTTGTTCATGTTGTTTAAAATTGTATATTATTTAAGATACATTTTTATGAGCAAAGCACATTTAATAAAGTGAAAAAAAATACTTACAATTTTGCAAGAAGCAGGATCTGTGACCAAGACATCTTCTAAGAAAAACTATACATGTATAACTGGAGTAAGTTCGTTATATATACTGATTTTAAATTTCATGGTGCCGTGATATCATTCCATGATGGCAATCATCCTACCGATCAGAGTTGTTCTTAATTGATAAAGAAAAGTAGAAAAACAACTTACCACAATCGTAGGAATATGATTTCACGTGTGCTGTGACCATCGTAACTCAGCAGAGATAATATATTTCTTCCAACACATTCGACATTTCATGATTGCAACTGTTATTTATATCGATAACAATTTAAACAACTAATATTCTAACCTGTTCAGATATGAGAATGATTTATCACATAATTTTGACCTAAAATTCTGGGATGGTATGTTTTTAAGTAAAATGGATTCGAATTTAGACGTAAAATATATGCCAAATTTCTTAAGTGATGAAAACTCATTGAAATATATGAGTGAAATAGTTGAGTATAATAGTAGATTTGTTAGATGTCAATGCCCTGGATTTTTTTTTCAATACACTATCTTTTGGAGAATAGATAGCAGAGAATAAGTTTGCAAGCCCCTGGGCAAACCAACTGGAAAAAGCATTTGGAAGAAAGACATCGGAAATAATGTTTTCCTTTCCGTCGTGCTGTATAAAGGACAAGTAAAGGTACATATTCTCAATCACCATATGAATTCTAATGTTTTTCACCAAATATGGAAAGACAATGGACCTAACTATAGGGTATGATTTTTATTTAAAACTTTGTAAATTTAATTTTAATTATACTTCTTCTTTAGATTTTGCAAATAATTATATTTTGGTTTAAAATGAGAAAGAATATATGTATCTACAAACTTTTAATTTTACTAATTTTAATAACTATGCATTTACTAAATTATTTTCGAAAAGAGACTTTAACTGAATGCGAACAGGAATTCAATGATTTCATTATTGACTATTTATTTACTAAGAATTTGCCACACTTCATAGAAAGTGAACGCATGCTTTTGGTTATTGTATCGCCTGAGAATGAGAATAATTTATCGCTAAGTCTAATTATTTCCCTTGTAAAGAAATTAGTTAATGTTTTCCAAAGCATATTTGAGTGAAATGGGTGTATAATTAACCACCCTAGTTAATGAAAACATAATTGTTTAATGATATCGAATCTAGAAAAATACAACTCATTAGGATCTGAAATATTTGTACTGATCAATATGGAGCATGTTGCTTTGAGTTTTGTGAATAATGTTGATTTTATAAGTGAAAACTTTATAAAAAATATTTCTATAAATTTCATAAAAGTTTCTCTATTCAAATCCATAAAAGAAATAAATACAATTATAATCTAGCAGTTTTTATTCTTATGTGTCTTTCTGAAAAGAAGTGATGAGATATAATTCTACATTTTTAATCATATTTTCGTTTTAAATAATAGATTTTTTATGACATGTAAATTTATAACTTTTAAATTTATATAATTGTAAATTTATAACTTTTAAATTTATAGCTTACAATCCGAATCTAAGCAATTTTTATTCTTATGTATGTCTTTCTTAAAAGAAATGAAAAGATATTATTCCACATTCATGAATCATAGCTTTTATTTTAATAGATTCTTTTTATATATAACTTGTAAATTTAGTTAATTAACTAATATAATTTAAATTACATTTTTCCTTCTAAATTATTATTTTTTAAAGAATGTTTTATTATAAAATAAGAAATTATTTTTAAAATGATAAACAAAATCAAAAATTCTATAATATGATATTTAATAATAAGATTCTCTATTTTTTTAATACATTGTATTTTTTCTTAAAAGATATCTTTTAGATAATGGTATATCATTTTATTCATTCAGTCATTACATGATTCCGAGTATCATCTTATAGTTCCAACTATTCAAAGTTTTTATTCATTTCTAAAAGCTTGGAAATAGACCTACTGGGGAATCTCGCCTAGCATAAAATTTAAAAGAGATAATGCATCATGCATCTTACCTCATGGGTGATGTGGAAATAGATGCTTACAATTAAAAATGTTTGTTGTCTATTTTAAAATTGTCATTATTGTAATTGAATTGAGGATCCATTTCCTTTTAAAATATGCGTACATTTTAAAATATATTCCATTCGAAAATTTAACTCTTCGATTCTATTACTTTAAAAATAAATTCGTATTATAAGACACTTTAAAATGCATTGTAAACTTAAAACATAGAAATTGTATTTAAAGTTGCTAAAGAAAAATCCAAGTCCTTATCAGCCCTCTTATAATAAACCATAAAAACCCTTCCCCAAGCGAAGTCCGAGTAGCTCAGTGGATAAGATAACGGGCTACCACCGCGGATGTGCGAGATTCTGACCCCGCTGATAGCAAAATTCAATTTTTAAAATAAAAATAAGCAGTTCAAAATTATTCCCTTAGAGGGCAGCATCAACATCAAAGTTAAGGTTTCAAAATTTCTCAATAGATGGGAGCACCATTCAATGACGTCACACAATCTGATTAGTGATAACACCCTCGTATAAGGTCACAAACATATGACGTCATTCTAAACCCTCGTATAAGACTACAAACTTATGACGTTGCTCCCCCCCCCCAACATTGATAAGAATTTGCTCCACTGCTCCGCACTCCACATGTTGGTGAACTCTCATTTTATAGCTACTGATATTAATAATGCATATATTAATGCCGGCAAAACAAACCATAAAGAGAGAAGTAACGATGATTTTATAACAATGCTTGGGAAACTCAGTATAATCCTCGATACATGCGACGTTTTTATAGCATAGCACATAAAATTAGATGATAGAAGAAAAACTTGATAAAATATAAATCGATTTACGTAAGAACTTTCTTCGTTGCTTGGCTTACATTTATTGAAATAAACCAAATAGTCAATGATCAAAATTATTTTCTATTTTTTGTAGTTCATTTGTATTTTAGACAATATTCAAATATGTTGTACATGACAGTGTAATTTAGTATTATAATTTGAAATAATATTTTTATTCCAAAATAATACACAATATTGATAGTTAAATTTAGAGTATTTTTATGATTTTAGTTTCTATTGAGTAATACTTAATTTGACATCCACAAATTCCTAATATAATTAGAGTTTTACAAACATAATTATTTACAAATGAACCATTCAGATTATGATAACTAATTGAAAGAAGTTTATTAAATTATCAGTCAGATATATGTAATTTAAAAATATAGTCTAATACATAATTGTCTGGAAATAAACCATAAAATTTTTATGATTAGCACTTCAATTTAACTAATAAAATATGAAATTATTTTCTAATGTGAACTACCTAAACATACAATGCACAGGAAATGAGATAATAACAAATTTTAAAACACAGAATGAGATTCAAAACATGATTTTAGATAAAAAAAAAAAATTAATAAAATAAAAAAAATGCATTCTTATTTTATTCTCAATTTTAATAAATGTTACATTTTAATTCAATATTCTTTCCTATTTTATTCCTGTTTTTGTGTGAGTGTATGTGTATTTAAATCAAATGTATATTGTGGTTTAAGAAATTGTTTTGCATAATTTCATGTGCAAAAGAATTTCTTAAACCATGATATTAAACCAGCAATTAAAAATAAAATGCAATAGATATATGAAATTAAATAAAAAATACCCATAGAAAATGAATTTAAAATTATTTTTCAATAAAAATGTATATGCAATATCATCAAAATTTTACAAAGAATTGCATACAATTTTTTAGTCTTTTTAAAGAAAGTTTTAAAGAATCACATTTGTTATAGCAGATAATAAACTAAATAAGGAAATTTTATTTTAGTAAACATTTGTCACAAAGCATAATTAGCTTCATAGAAATTAGTTTTTCATGAAACAATTACTTATATTCTTCTTGAATAAAAAAAACTTTATATTTCTCAAAAATGTTTTAGTTTCAAATCTGAATAATTAAAGGTAATTTATGCATTAATTATTTACTTTTTCGTAGATTCAAAAAACATTATTATAATATTATATAATTTAAGAAATTTCATTTATCTCATTTAAATTCCTCAATTAATGAGATAAGTGAATTTTTACTAATATAATCAATGAAATTTTTTCTGAAATGCCCCAAAACTGATTAAAGCGTCGTAGCATAGAACATTTTAATATTCTTTAAACATTGCATGAGTGCTCTAAAAGGTTTTCTAAATATCTTAAGGAAATTATAAAATGTTTTTTACTATATGACTATTTCTAAAGTAATCAAGAATATGAGAATGAAAATATTAATAAAATGAAATAATATTTAAATTACACATCGTAATTACTCTCGTTGATTTCATATGTGTCGACAATATTTCAAGCAAATTTTGAAATTTTTTACTTATTGTTTAATAAAAATGATTTTTTGAACAAATTCAAGATTTTTGGTTTGCATTAATAAAATATATATTAATTCTCGTGTTATAAAATGTCTATAAAAATTATTCTTTGCTAATCATGTCATAATATGAGCAAACATTTTCTGACGATTGAAAAATTTCAGTTTATGATAATTTTAGGTTATTTAATGATTAGAAAAAAAATTCTAATTAGTAAGAGAATAATTTCCCCTACATTTTTATTTTAAAAACAAGTTAGTTTAAAGTTTGTTTAATTGAAAATTTCTTTTGAGCTTACTCTTTTCTCTAAAAATAATTGAATTGATAATTTTATTTCCGCTGAAATCAGCTTCTATGTATAATTCTTTTGTGTGTATAAAATTGGATTTAATTTCTTTATTATTTCCATAAGGCAATGATTTTTTAAGAATTTTTTTAAAATTAAGAAAAATTTAAAAAACTGCTTTTTATTTTTTTAATTTTTAAATAATCTTCCTTTTTTTAGAAATCGTAAACATATTTATAAATCTGTAAACATGGATTTTCTGTGATTTGGACAAAATTATCAGCTCTATATCTAAAAAATAAAATAAAATAATATTAAAAAGTCTGAAATCTGTGTCTTATATTGTATTTCCTCTATTTCTCGCTTGTTATAGTATTTTGGGAAGTCCACTAGGAGGAATTAGCTTACTTTTAAATTTCTAAGTCTAGCATTATAAATTGAGAGGAAACAATTGAAAAAAAGTATTGAAGTAGATTCAGCAAGATTGGTAATAATGTTATAAAAACATAACCTCATTAAAAATGTTTTTTTCAGATTATGGTCAATAAATTAAATAGCATCAGACTGAATTTTAGATCAATATTCAATCATGTATTCTTATGAGCTTAAATATTAAAATAAAATAAAACTTGGTTGAGTAAAGAAGTAGAGTCTTGCAGGTACAAATTTAGTTGATAAAGTGAAAGGGAAAAGCTAATTTTTATACAAAATTTTCAATTTACTAAGTAAGTTGTAACAATATTGAATGTTAATTGTACCCTGGTAAAATAATCTAATTTTCTTCTATTGTGTTAGCTATATTCTACTTTTTAACTCTTGAGTAAAAATTATGATGTGCGATGTTGCAGATTTCAACTTCAATCTATTCAATATATGATATGAAAATATGATCTATTTAATCAAAACTAGAAATATATAAATAACTTTATTTATTTGATTTCATGTTTGAGGTATAAGAATTTATTTATAATATTTTAAATAGTTTAAAGATTCGGTATATTGCTTAATATTTTTGTAAACTGAAATAACTGAATTGAAACGGTGAGTCATTATTGAAAGATCCTGAAGTGTTGATGACTGAATTGCAATAGTTAAATTAAAAACATTAAAGAATCAATCGGAAATATCTACTTATAAAATTAAAACATCTAAAAATGTGAAATTTTCGTAGAAACCTAGTTATAGAAAACAAATTTAAAAAATGCTTTCAAAATTCAATATTATTTTAAAATTTTAAAAATATTATGCAGTTCTTTTTATGAGTCATATTGTTTGAACAATAATATATATAATAAGTGTAGTTATAATTTAAGAAGAACTGCTATATTTTGTAAATTATTTATAAAAACCAAATGCACTTGTTTTTGAATTTTTATTTCATAATTATTTATGAAAGTAAGAATAAATAAGATCTACATTTTGAATATGTCTTTACTAAACCTAAATGAAAATTATTACCATGAAAATTAAAGAAATATTTTAAATCATATTCAAGGGTGATAAGAGAAAAAAAAATCTGAAATTGAATTAATTTTAATTTAGAATTTATATATAACAACAAGTTAAGCATGGATAAAATATAATTTTTACGTAAATAATTTAGTAATTTGTGTTTTAAAAATTTATTGTCTACTATGAATATATACTATCATCGATGAATCGAAATGTAATATTATGTGTATAAACAATGAGTTTAAATTTAAGTGAAATTTTAAACTTTAATATAATTCTTTGTATAACTCTAGTCAAAACTAAATGTATGAATTACACACATTGATTAGATAATTATTTTAATTGTATTTAGATTAAACTATTCAATGCACATCTATAAAATTGTCTACAATGTTAAAAATGAAAGATCTTTCTTTCACTTGCGCAGAAAACCGCAATGATATCTGGCCTGCTGTATAATCCACTGCTTTGCGGTTTGGATACTTGCACACCTTGTCCATTTGTAAATAAAATCATCTTTATTTCTGTAAGGAATACTGGAGTGAATAACCTTCAAGTAATAAAAGAATAAAAACAACATAGGGAAAATTGAAATTCTATAAGAATATGAATAGCATATTTACGTGAGCTAAGTGTTAAAATTAATTTTTTTAATCAAGATGCTTTAATTCCCTTTTTAAATCTAATAAAGAATTAAAATGAAAGTAAATTAGCTGAGTCTAATTAAATAAAAAATTTTCTTAGAAACAATTATAAAATAAATTTATTTTATTTAGCTAAATTGATAATCTAATAAATTGTTTTTTCCCCCATTTTCTTTAATAATACAATTGGGTATATATTGATTTTAGCACAAAGAATATTTTCTGATATCATTGCATACTAAAAATCTATACATTCTTTCTTAATGCTTTTTAATTTAAGACACAAATTAATTTAATTATAGGGGATTCCCGAGGATTTTCGAGTAAGGAAATATCAAAAATTATGTTACAATAATATTTTTTTTCTTTTTTGCTTATGCAATTTTCTTTTCACGTCAATGATTTTCCTGCTTATGTTGATGTTATAAATGTATTCAAAAAATTTTATTCATGAATATGAAAAAATTAATAGCATTTATATTTAATTATCAAAAAAATTTATATTTAATTACCAAAAAAATTCACATCAATTAAATTAATAAATTAAATGAAGAAAAGAATTTAAAGCCTTGGCCTTAGATCAAGAGACTGAGAGGAATAGGTTTACAAATACCATTAACAAATAATCATTAGAATATTTTCCGAGAAAACAAGAAACACAAATATTCCTCATTTAATTTTGTAGATAATTCGATGTTGGAGAATATCTGATACTAGAAGAATAAACACTCATTTATAAACTACTCCTTGTTAAAAAGGGTTTGTATTTCATATGAAGAAGCTGGAAACGTTTGCTGACATTATGGAAGCAAAATTCTAAAAGACAGTGAATTAAATAGTGTTGCTCATGGAAATACTTGAGAGTAATTAAAATTTTGATCAATACAATTGAAATGAGTTGGACTTTTTGATAAAAAAAAAACAATAAAGTTAATAAAAGCAATCATTAAAAATCTTGCTACTAAAATAAAATAGGAAAATCCTCATGATCTTATAGGGATGCTCAAAATGATGAAGTTTGGTTGATTTGTCACTCAATGATCATTTTCTGCATAAAAGGATGTATTAATCCAAGACCCACAATTTAAAAGGATTTCTAACCGTCAAAACCGATATGAGATTCGAATCCAGGATCGTCTGATCAGAAGGCTATAAGCTTGGCTATCAAAATTTAGAAAACTTAAAATATTAAGTGCAATCTAGACATTCAGTGAAAAGTTTTCTGAGACTTTCAAAAGCATTTAAGATCACATTATTTTGAAATTCTAATAGGAATTCTCCTTTTCCATCAAATAATAGTTTTATTTACTTTTTTGCAACAAAGTGGGAAAAAAATATGAAAAAGTCGTTTAATAAATAATGCAGTTTCTATGAATTTTGTCAGGAGAATAGTATGATTCTTTTGGGGAACAGTTAATAAAACATACTTTCATTCTAAGAATTTATAAGCTAGGTGATTCAAAGAGAACAATTATCAACCAAGCCATTCTCAATTGTAGATGTCCGAGTATAGATGAGAGACTTTGTATAACATGCAAAACTTAACATTCCTCCTGATTTAACAAAATGTAGCAGAAGAGAAGGATGCTCCCCCACAAATAATCAAATAACCGAGTGCCGAGTATAAAAATAAAAATTTATGAAATTTTAAAATAAAATTCATTTAATAAATCATGTTTCACCTAATTATTTTTCTGTCATAATATTGTAATTCAAGAAAAAAGTTTTTTGAATAATTACAGTTGTAGTTAAAACTAATAAGTTCAACTCAGTCTGTAAACTTTGGAAACTTCTGATATAGACGGTCGATTTTGATCAACAAAAAGGAAATTAACAATACCTGGAAATTTGAAGCAATGACTGATTGTTTATCAGGATATGTAAAAGCCATTTATTCGATATGCTATTATACATGCAATCCTATATTTTATAAATGTACCAATAATTTTTTATTATAAACCTGAGCTTTTTATGTGTATTTCTTCTTGTATGAATTTTAGGACACCCTTTATAAACATATGTTATAGATATAATTCAGATGAAAATTATACTTAATTATAAATTTTAAAATATACAGAAGAGAAAATTGGGCCATTTTTAGGAAGAAAAAAAAAACATTTTTTTTATTAATTAAAGAAAATAATCTAAAATAGTAACCAACTGTTAAATCAATACACAGTAACAATTACCTTATTAATTTAATGTAACGTTTTGTGTACTATTATTTATATAGTAAACAAAACGTGAAATGAAATGAATGAATATGATGCATGAATGAAAGAAAAGAAAATATATGAGGAAAAAAAGCATTCACCTATTTTTCAGTTTCCAGACGAGTGTATCGCTTGAAACGCTCTTTCGCTAAGCATAAAATTCTTCTTTGAATGAAAAGCCACAAAATAAGCTTAGTGGTTGTTTTCTTAACCAAGATCTTAACTCAACTTAATTAGCCTCCGAGAAACGTCAGGATATCGAGTACAAACATGCTACAATTTCGATAACTTTTTTTTCAATTTAACACTATTAAACATAATATATACAGAAGAAAATATATCATGACTTGATTTTCAATTATGATAGCTATTTCCATTAATATTACAAATGATAATCATTAACTGTTTTTTTTATGATAATTTTTCTTATTTAAAATTATTTGTTTTTTAAAAAAGAAAGCCACTAATAAACTTACAGTACGCTTAAGAGAGCCAAATCATTATTAAAACTACTTCAAAGGAATGAAAAAAAATGGTACATTTTTTACAAGAAAAACTATGCTAATAAAAAAGTATAACTCGAATAATTGAGCCATTTACTTTGAAAGTGGCCTAACTCCATTTTTCATTTTTTTCTGATTACCATGGTTACATGCATAACTTCATGTTATCAATAAAGTACTTAAGATTGCTTATATTACGAGCAAATACAATAATTTCATACTTACAGACACATAAGTTTTCAGAATTAGTTCGATAATTGAACCCTATAGTTTGAAAGTGGCCCTAACTTCATTTAAACTTAAATTTAGATATTTACTATTGATAATGTCGGAAACCAGTGATGAAGTTAATTAATCAAGGTATCCCAAGTTGACTACCTCAGTAGTTACAAACGAAATATTAATGTTCAAAATTTGGGAATTCACAATTTTCATAACGATATATTTTAAATTTTCTCCAGGGATACTCCGAAAGCAAGCCAAAACATCTTGGTTTATGTAGTGAATCTCAAAAAATGCTACTGTTTGTTGTGTGCGGAAGCTTTCTGGACACACACACTTGTACACTGTACTACATGTACGTTTGGGATGAAACTATTGCATCCAAAGATGCTCAAGAAATTATTTCATGCATTCTAAAACATGTTAAAATTTAAGAAGTGAAAGACACATTATAGCTTACAGTGACAAGTACGCCGGGTAAAATAAAAACATTAAAGTAGATTTAATGTGGTTAAAAATTGTCCACAATCTTTGGAAAATAATGTGGAAATCATAGATCACAAATTTTCAATATCAGGACATTCATTTTTACCAAATGATAGAAATTTTGACGTGGTAGAAATGTCATTAAAAAATATTTATTGTTCGTTCCCCAAGATTATTACGAAATTATTAAAACGTGTTGGAAAGGAAATAATTTCATTGTAAAGGAAATGAGACAAGAAGATTTTGTATCAACAAAATTATCAGAAGACAAAATTTTTATAAGGATAAAAAATTCTACTGGAGAATCAATAAACTTGTCAAAAATATGTTGAATGTGTTTTGTCAGAAATGAACTATATAAATTTTTTAAAAGACATCAGTGAATGAGAATGAAAATTTTAGCGTCCTGAATTTGTTACCACATCGGGGTAGATAAAGAAAGTTAGAAAATATTGCATTGACACACTGTATAAAAATATCAGATAAACCTCAACAGAAAAAATTCAAGGACATAATTTACTTATATCACCGGAACATCATGATATCTTCAAATCTCTTTCAAGCCCACAAAATTTCTTTTTCTTTTTTCTTTTCTTTTTTTTTTTTCCTCTTTCTTTCTTTTTTTTTTTTTTTTTTTAACTTTTTTGCCAGATCTTGGCATGATTCCCATTAGTCTAAGACGGATAGCTCAATAGAGTTGACAGAGAAACAAAGTGATAAAATACTAACAAAATGTAGATGAATAGTACATAGTTACTAGTTAGTACATAGTTAGTTTGCAACAAATTTATGTTTGTTATTTTGTTTGTAATTATTAGTTAAAATATGTTTTGAATCGCACAAATTATGCTTCCGAAGTGTTTTAAAGATATGTAAAATAAATTCAGTATTGTTTTTTTTCAATTTGAAGCATCTTAAATTATGTTAAATGGACTTGGACACCTTCAAGTTTTAAAATGAATCTAGTTGTTAATTTTGAAAGTGGTCTAACTCCATTCTTGATAAGAAAACGTATATTATTCCCTTAATAATCGTCACTATTTTAATAGGAACTATAAATTTAACACCCTTAGATACACTTAAGCTGTATGACTCATTAGTATCCTATACTTATATTTCTAAATTCATTGAAACGCAAACCCTTAAATGTCACGATTTGAAGATAAATGGAATAAGCCCACTTTCAAAATAAATGGCTCAATTATGAAAATAAAAAGGTAAAACATGTTGCTGAAGCAAATTTTGTATACTGAACAGTCAACTGCCGATTATATGTACATAGGAAAAAAACTTAAACTGGCACGAATACTACTTATTATTAATATCAAGAGGACATTAAAAAGTTTGATGCATAAAAAAAATTTCTACATTTTATTCACCTTTGGATTGAATTCCACACCCCCTGAAGCTGGATGAGTGTAAAACTTTAATCATAAGATTGTAAATTTCTCCACAAAAGCAATATAGATACTGCAATAATTATATAACAATTATATCCCATTTAAAAATATCCAGTTAATTTAATCAAAATTATAATTGCCAAGATACTACCTTTATCTGGTTTCACTAAAAAAACAATATATATGATGTCTATACTGGAAGGCATTTGCCATCTATCAGCTTTTAGAACTAATCTTTTATTGTTTTAAACAGAGTAGTTTTTAGAAAATCATTAATTATAAAACAATTTCTCCCTATTAATCATATTGATGTTGTGTACGTATTACTTTTTTTATTCTTTCACGATATATAATCCTCTCGTTCACAGAATATTAATATTAATTCACAATAAAGGTTCAATAAATATTTCTTTAAGGTTTCATTTTGTATCTTTCATTCATATTTTATTTTTTTGTAATTATACATGAGATAATATTGATCCCAGTCGATGATTTTCTTGTTTCTCACACTTCAATGTTGCATATTTAATAACAGTAGTAGAATACAGTTCTCCACATTGACTTATAGAATATTCAATTATAAAGTTATAGTGACTAGACCATGGGACAGACCCAAATTAAGATAGATAGACTGCAATATTAATGAATTTCATATACTGAAAATAAAGATTTGACAGAACATTGCTAAGCAGAGAGTGGAATGGAAGTGCATTCTTGCGAAGAATAAAAGGTCCCGGACCATACTGGGCTGTCATGCCAATAGAAGAAGAATAACAATAGTAGGTTAAAAAATATTTTTATGAAGCAAGAAACCAAATAAAAAAATTTTCCAATGATAAAAAGAAAAGTAAATGTGAGGTTTTGATAAATTTATCCATAAACAAGCAAAAGAAGAGAAAACTGCATAAATGAGAATTAGGCCCTCTGTGGCCTGCATGGATAGGGTGTCATGTGGCAACGGTCACGGTTTTCCTAGTAACCGTAAGATAGAATAATTCATGCTTATGTTTTAAAATTATTACAAGTTTGGAGCCCATTGTAATTTTATGTTTCAGATTTAACTGTGCAAATATATAAATATCTTGTGTATATGTAGATAAACTATTCCTTTATAAAGGAGAATTAATTATAAGCAAGTTCAATTACATAGTCGATTTCATTATCTTAAAGTAGTGAGCTCGATTCCCAATTTAATTAAAGATACCTGATTTTCTCTAAAGCTGGTACTAAAAAGCTGGTGGTAAAGCTCTAAAGCTAGAGGTACTACTATAATACCTCTTGATGTGACAGCTCCTCTTAAGTTCTGTTAATGGCCTCAACGCTCTTGGGAGGAGTGGGTGATGTACGTTAGGAGTTTTCACTCCTGGTAGTACCTCTCTAGGCTTGAAGCCCACTCCATTTTTCTTTGCTAATACTAACAGGCAATGATGCTAGGTCAGTCTTCTCCCCTCGGGTGAAGGCATAGCCTTAAGTCTTGGCCAATAGAAGCAGTCCCCTTTACTACGAATGATTTTTACTCTGATGATGATCCTGATGATTTTGTTGTTTTCAAGGGTTGCAGAGCCAACCAAACTACACATTCTAGATTTGTTAGTGGTTGTCTTTATATCTTTGGATTTGATGGCAAGCTTAGGGTCTATCCTACCAATTGAAAATGCAGTGTCAACCATGCTATCCCCAAATATCTTCTTTTGTATCTAGAATTTACTAAAGAGAATTTCCTTGCGAATCACGTGTTTTTTCTTGATTTTATGAATATTGAGATGTTTGTGGGTCAGGTGTAGCATTGCTACACTAGATGGGATCAGAAATAACAACAACGCTATATGTGCTTAGGGCATGTCAAGTAGTTTTATTAGAATGTTTTTCATGTGAAATGATCCTCTGGGTTTGACATTTTAAGTATTGGTTTCTTTTCTGCTTGGTGCCTGATTATAAATATTTAAGCCTTGTTTTATTCCACCTAAAAGAGCTCTACTCTGAACTGGGTATAGGAAAGCATGCTGGTGCAACAATAACAGATGAGAATTACCTCATTGTTAACAGAATTTTGAGGAATGATAATAACATTAAACTAATTTGAATATTAAAAAATTCAGAAAAATATTTATTTTAATAATTATTTCATAAAATAGTCCAGTTATTAGAATTTTATAATTTTTTTACACACCAAAAAGTTAATATATTTTGGTGAATGGATGAATGTACTACAACAGCATGTATATGATGAATATTATACTTAACACACTTCGATTTTTTTTGGAAAGAATTGTTTTATTCTGAAAAACAGGTCTTTCTTAATTACTTTTGTGCTGCACATTGATGGCAAAGAAGTTATTTAGTTAATAATGTAATTACAAGTGAGGAAGAATATGGAAGAAGGTATAGCAATAATGTGCAAGGATTTTACGATTTGACTAAAACTACAAAATGCCTAGATCATATTCCCTTTCTTAAATGCTTTCATTATTTTTGAAAACATATAAAAACTTCAAAAATATAAAATAGTCTAATTTTTGATCAAGTAGGTTAGTCTATATGTCTATCGCAAACGATAAGTCTGGCGCACCAGATGAGTCTTATCAAGAATTTACCTTAAGTTTTTACAAAATAATCTCATCACTATGATGTCATAACATCCAAATTATTTTTCAGTCATTATTTCAAATTACTTCTGCTCCCACTGCAAATCTAGTTAAAATAACTTGTCAATGATTATTGTTTAATCCCTCGTAGATAATGAATAGTAATTATTGATTAAAAATAATTTATTAATGCTTTACGGCTTTCACAAGTTATATTTATCCTTAATTTCATTTTTAAATTGAAAATGGTTTTCTAAGTTAAAAAATATATAATTTCTGAAAAAAGACTTAAAAAAGATGCGAATAGTTACAAAATGTTTGCTTTATTAATTTTAATTTTGAATGAATTGAGGAGTGTCAAAAATTATTTTCAATAAGAGAACGGCAGTGACCTCTAGTATACAACTTTTATTTTCAGGCTGTCATGTAGCTTCCTGCCGTAATGGAGTTGCGTATTAAAATGAAATTGGGCTTCACACATGGTCGCCATTTTCGAGCTGAAAAGTGGTGATTGTGTTTGTTGACGCTGTAACTGAGCCGGCTTATAATTAACGGGCTAAATATATTTTTTAATTCTGTGATATCACTATGATCAACTACATATGTTGCTTCACGATAATCGTATATTTTGTCTTGTGAAATTTAAAGCGGTGGTAGAATTCCACTGTATAGTGAAGTGTACTAATAGCATACTTTACTTCAAGTGCATTTTTGTCATGGCTGAAAGTGACAAGACGTTAATCAAAGAAGATAAATATAGCAATAATAATAGAAAAACGAGTGCTCCTAGCATAGTTCCTCCTTCATCAGGAACTTTGCTTATTGATAAAAGTGCAGTAACGAATACTGCAGTTAGTGAACCATCAACATTAAAAAGAAAACAAACATCATTTCAAATAACTAGTGTTACTGTCAAAGGCTCTCGACTTAGTACTGATGGAGGTGAGGATAGTGCAGATGATTTAGACGAGAGCCATACCGAAGATGCAAGTTCAGACATTTTAGACTGCTCAAGAACAACTGATGTAGACAATGACCAATTGTCTGAGGATAATACTAATACAAATAACGACGAAACGTCAAATCCTGCTCCATCCATTCCTGTAGACAGTAATGTACATTTACCTGTTGTAAAAATTGCACAAAATAATGCATTATTGTTTCCATCCGAATCTTCCCAACTTGATAATGTTGAGAAATTAGATTTATCATTAGAACCTTCCCAACATGTCAAACCGCCTACTCTTCCAGATCAGTGGCAGCATAGATTTAGAGTTGTTAAAATAGTAAGTAGTACTCCCTTTAAAAGGGGTAGATGGTTATGTATGGACTTTATGGATCCTCCTGCTCCAATAGTCGAAGCTAAACCCGAATGTATAGATACTTGTATTACCTCTGGAATGATAACAGGTGAAACTATGCCAGTTGATAGAGTTGCACATGTCTATGAAATTCCACCTGGTAACATATATCCTGGCACATTGTCAATGGTTATTCGCCCAGATGAAAGATTACAGCCAATGTATGGAATCTTTCTACCAATTAGTAATGGCCAGTATCCTCTTGTAAGTGGAATGAATTCTAAAGGTATTGGAGCTCCAGTTCATAGTGATGAGAAAACTAAAGATTCTGCTCAATCTATAGTTTCAACACAAACAATCCATCAAAATAATGTGTCTAATAAACAAAATCCAGTTTCTGTTCAAGAAGCTCAAAATCAACAAAATATGTCTAGTACACAAACTGCAATGTCTAACCAGGGAATTCAACATCAGCAAAATATAGTTTCAAATCAATCTCCAATTTCAAATCAAGTAATTCAGCAAAATGTTTCTACTACTCATGCTATTTCTTCTCAAGGAATACAAAGTAATGTATCAGGATCCCAACCTATAGTTTCAGCACAAGGGATTCAAAATGTATCTACTCAACCAGTAATTTCTACTCAAAAAATTCAGCAAAATATTTCTTGCGGTGAACCTATTTCCACTCAAGCAATTCAACAGAATATATCTAGAACTCAACCTATATCTAATCAAGGAGTTCAACATAATGTGTCTAGTATTCAACAACCTGTATCTTCTCAAGGGATTCAACATAGTGTAACGAATGTACAACCAGCCACATCTCAAGGAATTGTTCATAATGTGAGCAGTATCCAACCTGGCATATCTGCTACTCAAGCAATTCCACATAATAAACCTGCTACACAAGTAATTCATCATAGTGTTTCTGGTATACAACCTGTTGTATCTGCTGGTCAAGGAACTCAACATATTGTTACTAGTATGCAACCAACTGTTTCTATTTCTCAAGGGATTCAGCAAAATATTTCTAATTTACAACCTAATGTATCAGTTTCCCAAGGAATTCAACAAAATATATCTAATGCTCAGTCAGCAGTTTCCATTCAAAACATTCAACAAAATGTTACTAATACACCACCTGGAGTATCCATCCATGGTATGCAGCAAGGTTTATCTGAAATACAACACTCTGTTTCAAGTCCCGGAATACAGCAAAATGTTTCTGCCACTCAACCTGCTATTGCTACTCAAGTAATTCAACAAAATGTGTCTGGAACTCAGTCTACAATTTCATCTCAAAGAGTTCAGCCGCAAAATTTATCTAATATTCAATCTATGAGCTCTTCACAAGTAAACGAGCAACAAAATATTTCTAATCCTCAGTTTACTGCTACACAAGGAATTCAAACCCAACAAATTCCTTCGGATATTCAGAATGCTACTGCTATCCAAGGATTACAACAGCATAAAGTGCCTGGTGTTCCAGTAGCATCAATGGAACATAGTAAATCAACTATTTGTCAAACAACTCAGGGTGTACAGGATATAAACATACAAAAGCAAGAAAAGATAGTCCAGTCTCCTATTATTCAAGCTAGTACTCCACCCCAGTCACAAACATCTACAAAAATAACATCAGTTGTTACTTTGAATCAACAAGTGTCTACTAGTGACTCAGTTGTCAATTATACAGTACCTGCATCTACCATTCAGACTCAGCCCCAGCAGGTGACTCAGGAATCTCATCCTACTATGCAACCTCCGATACAGACATTAGGTTCTTCACAAAGCCATGATACAAATGTATGTTCTTCTGCTTTATTAGTAGAGGAGAGTGCATCCCAACCTGTTACTGTATCTTCTTCTATGCAAACGAACAATATTTCTCAAACAATTTCAAATCAAGATCCTATATTACAGCCCCAAATTCAACAAGTATCAGTTACTCCAAATTTAAATATAGGAATTCAATCCTCGGCTATTTTAAGTAGTCCAGAAGCTTCTAATGTTAAATCACAAGAAACTGTTCCTAGTCAAGTAATTCAGAATCATATTGAGACAAAGGAGCTTGCCACCCCTCCTTCAACAACCACTCAAATCACCTCAGAAACAACACAAGAAATTCCTATTACAAAGAGTGATATGAATGGAGAAGAATCAGAAAGGTTTGTGTGTTAATTATTTGTTTTTATGTTAGAAAAATCCTAAGACATAATATATGAATATTATTGCCATCATATTTTTAATAATGTATCAAAATGAGTATGAACATGAAACAATATCATTTATACTTGAAATAACATTTATTACTCAAATCTTCTGGTCTCTTTATAAACTGTTGTTGTAACATATAGTAAAATAGTAAAATTTCTGAAGATTTGGCGACAATTAACATGTTTGGTGAAATTTAATACAGCAATAAAGTTTATATTTTCTTTTGCAAACTTATTAACTTATAATATTTTATATAAGCTTATAAAAATTGAGACTTATTAATGGTTGCCTTTAATGTTATGTTTATTCATTATAAATGTGTTACGTATACTAAGATTTTACCCTTGTATTTATACTAATTAATGAATTTGCTTAATAGTTTATTTTTAATTATGATATATTTATTTTTTAAGGTTTTGCTAGATTGAGAAAAAATGATTAAACTTAATGTGATTAGCTGTCAATGACTAACATCATTTACTATACATATTACATACATACTTACATATTACATCATTGTGGCCAATTTTGTGTCAAGCCAATAAAGTGCCATAAAATTGACATTTGGATGTAACAGAAGAAAGCATTAACAAAAGATTCTTATTCACATGATTTACTTGAAAATTAATTATTGGTAGTACATTAATTAATAGTAAATTTGGCTGCAGTGATGTTAATACATAAGTTCCTATTATTTTATTGCATTCATTTTTTATTTCTGGTTTGTATTATAAGTTTATGAAATTTTTTTAATCTTATGTGATTGTGGTATCAAAAAATTATTTCCGTTAAATTGTGCTTTAGGTCCCCTACTTCGCTAACTCATGAATCTGAAGCGCTTTTATGCACATGCTCATTAATTACTCTTTTGTTTTAGCCTTTTCATTGGCCTCGCTAATTAAGTTTGACTTTGAAATAGCAGTTGAATTTTCGCCATGGTATCTGTGATTTTGAAAATGTGCCAAATAAAACATTTTCACCATAACTTCAATAGTTGACCACACAGAGAGATAGAAAATTTAAAAAATATTTGGTTTGAATCAGTTGATAAAATTGATATACTTTAACTTAAACACTGTAAAAAAATAAATTTTATTTAAAAAATTAGATCCTGCATGTTTTGTCATTCATAAAAATTAGATCATATTTAACCTATCTATTAAGAGTAATATACACTTTAGAATAAGCTTACTTTTAAAGATATATAATTTTAAAATTTACATGGGGAACACTGTTAATAAAAAAAATTTACTTAAATCCTTTACCAAAGGTTATTGTTAAAATTTGGAACAAGCTAAGAGTAGTAACAGAATATTCTTTATTAATTTCAAGGATTAATGTAAACTTTAATTTCTTGTTGGACTAAAAGATGTTTTATATGATCAATTATTGATTATCTTATTCAAGTACTTTTACTTAACAGCTTTATTAATAACTTTTAAAATAAATCCTGATATTATGTGGCAGTCAGGAAAATTTTTGTTTCTTAATTTGGAAATTGGTATTATCACAAATCTTATTCTTCATAACAATTTATGCTGTTGCAGTCCTCCGTATAAAACAAAAATTGCTTTGCAAAAAACAAAACTAACTATTTTACATTACAAAGTTATTTTTGTAATAGTAAATGTGTTTCTTTTTGATATTCATAATAATTTATGTATTGAAAAGAGTATGTTAATGTTTGCGATTAAAAGTACTTTTTTTTTACAAACATTAAAAATTCACCTATATTTTTCTTTACACTTGGATAGACTTGACCTGCCACTTTTACTTCACATTTATTACTCTTTTTTCTTCAGCCAAGCTGGCAACTCAGTACTGGCTTTTGATACAGTAGCTTGTTTATTCAAAACCCACTTTGGGCTTGTGTGTGTATGGTGGTTCGAAGTCCACTTTAATGCAGACCACACATTGAGGGAGCATGTCTTCAATGTGCACCTATTGTTTTCAGGTAGCATTGCTATATGCAAGCCACTTGTTGAAAAGAGCAGTATGCTGAATTATAGAAGCAAAATCTCACACATATGCAATTCATCTAAGCAGGTATCTTCTGCTTCTGTGATTGCCTGGAAACTTATGTGGCTTTTATATCATTGGCATTGTTATTAAATGTTTGTGAAAAGGCGGGGGTGCCAAAGCACACACTTTATAACAAGATATTATATGAATTTTATATTGTAAGCACAAAATATAATTTCAATTTGTCTCTTGTTTGTAAATTAAAAGTTATCTCAATAGGCGAGATATAAAATTTAAGAAATGTGGGATTATTATTTCAAAACAAAACTGATTTCTATTGAATGTTAAATTACTTTGAAAACAAAGGTGCTTTTTTATAATTTATTAACGTAATTAACATACAATTTATTAATGTAATATCATTAAATTTACACTATTTTTGGAGGATTATGCCTGTGACTAAAAGTCAAATACACAAACTAGAATTTTTTTAAATAAAAAATATCTAAATATTCTAAGATGGTAAATTTATTGTGTCATGTAAAAGTATAAAATTAAAGTTAACTTTTTTTTTTATAAGAATTTTCATTTATTGAAAGAAAAGGAGAGAATTAAGATATACTGTACATTTTTTATGGATAAGATCATAATCTTTTGCTGGGACATGTTAAGTTTAAATACTCTAAGCATATACATTAAATACTAGTTGGAGAATAAAGTTTGTTAAAAGAGCAAAAATGTTCTCTTTATAACAAACTGCTAATATTTACTTGAAATGATGAAATTTGTTTTAAAAATAAGTTTGAAAAAGTATTAATCAAATAATCAAACCTGTATCATCAATTGATAATCAATAAATCAAATAATAAGCCAAAAAATTCTGCTATCATACAAAGTTGGATTGTGAAATATTCCAGAAATAACCTTCAAGCACACATAATACTTTTGTATAGACCCAGAACTGCTTGGTAAATTTCTGATATTACTGCAGAATGGATATTCTTCCAACATTTCTTTTATTCACGGATTCAAAAATAGAATATATAATATTTTGTTAGTTATTTTAAATATATTTATAAATGTTAATATGTTTTTGTTAATTATTTGATACTTAAAATTTATTGTATTATATAAATATAAATTTATATATATATATATATATATATATATATATATATATATATATATATAT
>JAPDSC010036130.1:641119-664295 GCA_026290005.1 Latrodectus geometricus
TATATATATATATATATATATATATATATATATATATATATATATATTTGTATTACCAAATAGTTCAATATGAATCAGTACATAACTAATTAAGAATTAAGTATTTTATTGGTTTATTGGAAATTATTAGAAAATTATACAAATGGTATTATAATGTAAAATAACTGGACAATCCAAATTGTAAATCTTTTGATTGTTCATGCTAGCTAGAAATTAATTTGCACAATATTGTAATGTACAAGAAATATGTGAATTTTAAAATCCATAGAAATACATAGGGATATTTTTAATTCAAATTTTGTATTTAAATTAATTTTACAATAAGATTGTTTTTAATTGTATTTTTTTTTAAATTTAGAAAATAATAGTTAAGAAACAGCTGTGCATTTAAAATAAATTAAAAAAAACTTACATAAAATTTATTTCATAAGATATGTTTCATAAACAAATAATAATCTCTTAAAAATTTGTTGCACAAGAATTTTATTAATTTTATCTAAATTTCATAAAAGTATTTTAAATTATACATATCATATTAAAGTTTAAAAAAAAAAATTGGGAAATTTCATATTGATGGATATTTCTATTCACACATTCAAAGAAACAAAATACAACGTATAAGCGATGAAAATAGCGCAAGTCATAAATGAGACACTTATTGCTTTAGTGTCACCTAAGCATACACAATAAATGCTGCTTTAGTGTGTGTGCGCAGCACAGGAAGATTGCTAGTCCCAGATTTCACATAAGTTATATATTATATTAAAAGCATAATTTTACTAATAACAAATGCTATATATAAATTTTAAAATTGAAATTTTTCATAGTTTTCAATTATGAAAGGATTTGATTATTTTTAAGTGATTTGTCTGGTAAAAATTCCCATTAAACAGCAAACAAACCAAATGTCCATTTTTTTTTAGTGTGATTAATCAAAGATCACATAAGTCTTCATTTAAAAATTTCTAAATAGTTATATTGTCTAATCTATATTTTTACTTCTAAAGAATCACAATCTTGATAAATTAGAGCCTTTATGCTATGTACATATAATATATATATATAGATAGATTGTATTTGCAATATCTATATCTGCATCTCTCACTTAAATTCCTTTAATTCCATTTCTTGATAATATTGATAAAAATTATAATATAAAGGCTATATATGTCAAATATTCATAAAAATGATTAAAACTGATACATGATTATAATTTAGAAATTTCATTTAAAAGTAAAATCTGTATACTAATAAAAAATCTGATATTGCACATTAATTACTTATTAAAAGGATCATGCTACTAATAAAAAATATATAGTCAACCCTCCTATAAAGCGGTACTCTCAGAGCGCAGTTTCTATATAATGCGGAGTTGAAATTGTGACAGCCCTCCTATAACGTGGTTTTCTTACAGCACGGTTTCCGTTCTACAACGGCCCATCTGTTCTTTCATGTACCCAATAAATGGTTTTAACTGGATATGTTTATATAAACATTCAAGCTTATCTCTTAGTTATTTATGGCATCGGTTTTAGTCATCTTTGAGCTCTTTCAAAGTACGTCTCATTGGTAACCAATTCTTTCTAAAATTTTGTTTGCACCGTCCATTGGTTCAGCTTTTTGCTGCTTAATTTGAGGTTTATATTTGGACAACATTACACAATACTAATAATATTCTTCAGTTGTTCTGATATAATAATAATAATTATTAACCCTAGATTTGCTTCTTGTCAAACACAAAAGAAACAAAGAAAGAATTAAAAAGAAAGTTTATACTGCTTGAAGATAAAATCCAAATTTTAAATTGTTAGAAGGTGAGAAACAAGTACCGTTTGTTACAAAATAAACAAATTTGAATGAATCTGCAATTCGAACCTGAAAGAAAAATGCAGATAATTTAAGGAAAACTATGGCTGATGACTGTCCATTAGATGCGAAATGTGTTACTTGCACACAAAATTCTAATATGGTTAAAATTGTATGGGCGTTAATGATCTGGTTGGAAGACTGTATAGCAAAAAAGATTCCTATCAGTGGCAATCTTATCAAAGAAAAATCACTTAAAATCTACGAACATTAAAGAATTCTTATGCGGGGCTAGAAAATCATTCGTTAGCCCCGAGTATAGGATGCTTTGAAAAACTAAAAAAAGGTACACATTGCACTATATTAAGTTTCAAGGAGAACAAGCTTCAGCAGATGCTGAGGCTGCCGAAAATTAAAAACTGGAACTAGCTAGAATTGTCAATGAAGGAGGTTATTCACCTGATCAGATTTTTAATGCTGATGAAACAACATTATATTGGATAAAAACTACCATCCAGGACCTTCATTACAAAAAATCAAAGGCATGCTCAGGAGTTTAAACCTTCAAAAGAAGGTATCAGTCTTCATGTGAACAGCACTCTATCAGGGAGCCTGATGATAAAACCAATGATAATAAATCGTTCTTTAACTTCCTGTGTAATGAAAAACATTATTAAGACCCAATTGCCTGCATTCTGGAGATCTAATAAGAAAGCTTGGATGACTCAAGATTTATTTAAAGATTGGTATTATAATTTTTTTATTCCTGTAGTGGAAACTTATATGATGGAAAAAATTTGTATTCCAAAGTTTTATTTTTTCTTGATAATCTGGCTGCCACAACATAGAACAGAATCATCCAAATGTGAAAGTTGTCTTCCTTCCTCCTAACTGAATTTCATTAATACAACCTTTGGACCAAGGAGTCATTCAAACTATAAAAGTGTACTTCACACTCCAACTTTCCCAACCATTTTCGACAGATTAGAAAGTAGTGAAAATAAAACTCTTACTCAAGCATAGATGGAATTTTCTATTTTAGATAGTATTAGAACCATGTCACCGGCTTGTGCGGAAATTAAACTATCAATGCTTAATGTGTGTTGGAAACCTCTTTTACCTCAAATGGTTCAAGCAATACAAGATGATTCTACAATTTCACTCCCAGTTACAGAAATAGTAAACACTGCTTCTCATTTAAGTGATGAAGAATTTGCAGTAAACCATCACGATGTAAGAGAACTAGTACTTGGAGAAGAAATTTTAGATGAGGAAGAACTGATGGATAACTGTCAGAACTGCAGAATTAATTGATGCACCCACTTCAAATGCATTGACAAACAAAAATCAAGAAAACGAACGGGTGCCAAATCTCGATTTTTTATAGGATGTGAAAAAAGGGCTAAATTTAGCTAAAGAATTAGAACTTCATTTCATTTAAACTGATCATTCAAGGGTGTGCAGCACAAAGTTTAAAAGAAAGTTAAAAAAATTGCTTAGCTTCCTATAGAGAAGTTTTAGTGAAGTTAGAAAAATAGCTACAAGCGAAAACCAATGTGAAGATGAACCAAGTGAGGAAGACATTTTGCCCATTAAAAGCAGACGAGCTAGGCAACTCATGTCTGACAGTGAGGATGAGTTAAAAGATTACATAATTTTACAAAATTCTCTTGTTGGAAAACAGTTTAGTTTAGTTTTTGTTACATTATTTTATCATTTCCTTATATTAACTCTTCAATTCAATAAAAATAATTTATCTTGTCTTTTGTATTTATTAGTGTCCATATAACATGGTACGAATGATGTGATTTGTACTAGTTCTGAGTTTCTTATAGCAAGGTTTCCATAGAACGTGCTACAAATTAGCCTGGTTTGTACAGGAAAACCTGAGTTTCTTATAGTGCCATTTCCATATAACGCGCTACGCACTCACCGCGTTATAGGAGGGTTGACTGCATATACTTTGTAAATTTTTATAAAATTGAAAATTTTTTATTGCTTTTTAATTATGAAAGTTGACTATTTTTAAGCAATCTATTCATTTTATAAGTCCTGTAAATTTTTCTGAATGAAATAATGGTTAATTTTGAAACAGTATGAATATTAAAACTGATTATCTTAATCAAATTTGATAATTAAACTATACTGTGTTTACATCTAGACATGAATTGATATAAAAAATTTTTTATTGGATTTAAAAAAAAATACTTTGTTTGCTAACAACATTGAGAAGGGATGTAGCTCTGAACTAAAATTGATTGATAAATAGCAATTTTTCAAATTTTTTGGAAAAATTCTCTTATGCCTAGAAAGTGTGCATTAGTATCATAATTAAATTTAAGAAATATTTTTATACTGTTGTTGTTCTCATGTCCATGGATCTAGTAAAGAAAAATAAAATCACTATAGACACCTCCAAAAGTAGTAACAATTCCGGTTGTAAAATTTGCAGTTTTTTGGCTATCAAGGATATCTTGTAAAGTTTCATAAACTTTAGTGGTCTAGGATCTTGTAAAGGTCCTTAAACCAAGCTTTAGTACTCTAAAAGAGAAAGATGGGCTCTTGGAAATACATTTTTGTATGAACGGTTCTTGCACTGTGTGTAGGATCTGGTTTTGTTGGGATTTTTATAGAGTCAAAGTCTGGGTAGAGTAAGCTAAAAGTCTAAATCTAGCTACTGTGTTTGTTAGTTTGATAGTGTGAATATTACACTAGGTTGACCATGATCTCTTGCTTTTTTGACTAAATAATCAACTTGCTTATTTCCTTTGATATTTATGTGTGCGAGTATCCATCACAGCACACTGGATTTTTCCTTGCAATAGGTCTGCTCATGTAGAATATTTATAGATGTGATGTTAGTCTCTCTGTTAATGATGGCCTCTCTCTAAGGCTGATTTAGAATTTGAAAAGATAATCATTCCTTCATTAGAATCTATAGGTAAAAAATGTGAGTTTCTTTGAAATTGGTTGCTAGGAGCTCACTGATGAAGTTAAAAGGTGATTAAACCAGCATTGATTTTATATTCATTTACTCTGCCATCTAAAAGAAGGAAGATACTGCCAGCACCACCTTTGTTGAGGGATTTATTTGAAGAAATGTCTGTGTAGATGATTGCCATGTTCACTTGAAAAATGTGTCTATTTTATCAAATCCTTTTTATCTAAGAACTTTTTTAGAGCATGGTTGCTACAGGTTCAAGTTGATCTTAATATGTTCCGGTGGTTTCCTGGCAATGATTGGCTCTTGCTGACTGTTTAGTTTAATTTGGCTTCTGATATCTCTCATACTGTGAATCAAGAATTATTAGAGCCTTGTTGATATTTTTTATTCATTGAAAACTCTTATAGAAATAAGATCAGAATTGTGGCATTGGAATTTGTTAGTGAATTTGATTGCAGTGAGATTGCTCCTATTTTCTAAAGAAGGTAAATCACATTTCTGTTTGGTTTTCTTGTACACAGATATTTGGGATCTAAAACATCTCTGCTACTATTTATTAAGCTTTTTGTATCAGCCCATAATCCAGTCAAGTTCAATCCTGACATTTGTTGCAACTCCTTGTTAAATCTGAAGAGTTCATTTAATGCTGTTCAGAAGACAACATTATAAACCAAAGATGGATGTTCTATTTTTTGAAACAGAGACCAAGTAGAAGTTTCTAGACCTTGATGTGCCATCCCCAGAAATATTGATTTGGATTGAGGATTGATTTGGAACCTCAACATATTTAGCATGTCGATTTGGCAATAGTGAACAGAGTGTCTTTACCCGGTCCCAGGATCAAACTCACTTCTTTTGGGTTGCATGAATGATGCTCTTGCTGAGCTACCACAGCTTCAGCATTTTTGTTGGTTGAGGAAATTGCGCCAATGATAATTTGATAATGAATCTCTGTTGGATAGAATCTATTTTCATTTTAATAGAGGTGGAGTCCTTATTGCAAAGCATATTCAAGCATCAGTCTGATGATAACACAGTGAGTGCTCTTTAGGGTTTAAGGTTCTAAGTCCCAGGTAGTAGCATGCAATTTTCTTAGAATTCTTAATTTCCTTAGAACTATGTTAGCAGTTTGCTCATTGTGCTAAATAAAGTAGAATTCATGGTTTAAGGTGATGCCAAGGTAGGACAGGACAGGAATCTTGATTTTGATCAGAGTATTGAAAATCTCTATGTCACCTACAGTGGAGAAAATACTGTAATTTGTCTTGTTTATATTGTTAGATTATTTGAGTTGTCTACCTCTGCAATAGCTTTCAGAGTTGTGTTTAAAGCCTTTTCTGACTCTGTCAGAATAGGATTTAAATACTAAACAGCAATATCAGCATAGTATGAGTCATCATTAATAAATCACAAAATAAATACTAAAAAGCAATATCAGCATAGTATGGAATTTTACTTCAGGAAGAATTCCTGGTTGGATGATGTTCATAAAAATGAGTAATAAGAGAAGACTTAAAGTATGCCATTGAACTTAACGAAGAATTTCCTGTTTCTAAGAAATTGTTGATCTATATAAATGTATTTCCATTAATTCCAGTACTATAAAGAATCCATGTTATTTTCTGACTCCTGATTTAGCCAAATGTTGCTGTGAGTTCTAAGATCACTACTAAGTTTTTTCTTAATAGCTATTTATAATTGACTAACACTGATAATAGAACTGATCTACAGGTTCGATATGCTGTTTGATAAAAATGGTGTTAGCTATTATTTTTAAGTCGGTCCATAAGTCTGTGATGAATAACTCATTCCATGAGTTTGCATAGACTGCTAGTGAGGGAAATAGGCCAGAAGTTATTGCAATCTGATGTATTTTTGTTTGGTTTCAGAATTGGAATGATGATGGAAGATTTCCAGTTTTTTGGCAGTTTACCTTATGTCCAAGGGATGTGGAATATATTTAGTATTTCTATTTTCGTTTGTTCCCGAAGTGTTGCTGTATGCTCGCTAAGATTAATCTTGTTGATGGCATATTCTAGTTCTCATGGGGAAAGGCTCTAAATGTGTCTGTGATGATAGGCTGTGGTGGTTTTCATGTAGAATTGCTAGAGACTTTTGCTAAAGTTAACCTTTATTTTCATATTGTGCAGAAAGTAGTACTGTTTCTGTAATGGTGGTAGTACTTCTTCCTGATGAAGAGGTGGTGTTCAAATTTATGTCCCCATTTTGAAGTGTTGATTATTAAAAGCTTTTACGATATTTCTATATGGTGTGGTGTTTTTCGAGGGTTTTGCAGAACTCAGCCGATTTCTTATGCCTGCAATCAATAATCTCTTCAATTTTATGATAGGTTTCTTTAAATCTAGTTCTGTTTACCTCATTTCTCTTTTTAAGTTCCTGTCAAAGCTTGTAACGTTTATTAATTAGATCATCAATATTGGCATCTTACCAATAAGGTACCTGGTCATTTCTTTTAACTCTAGTGCAGGAGTATTTTGCTGCTGACTCTATACATGCAGGAAATTTATCTTCCAGTAGGGATCTGGTGATCGTAGAGAGCTAAGTGCTTCTAGTTTTCCAGTAAGCTGTATGAAATTTTCTTCTGCTAACTTTATGAAAGTTCTAAGATATACTATTTTAAACAATGTGATCAAAACATTTTGACCTTAGTCAGAATTAGAAAGTGATCACTAATAACCTTCATTTAAAAGTTTTCATGTTTTCCTTACTGATTGATGACTGTGAAATCAAAAGCTAATAATAGCCTCTTCTCTCTCTCTTTCCTGAGATGGGGGTAGCTTACTTGTTATTGAAAATTATTGATTATACTGTAGTAAAATCAATGTCACAGTGCAGATCTTCAGTCTGTGAACTTTTTGCATTATTGTCCCCCAGGATAATTCTGGTATCAGAGTTTGTGTCAACTATTATGTTAAAGAGATCAGTGTTGATGTTTGAATATCTGGATAATAAATATGACAATCTCATGCTGAGGCAAGGTTATGCTGATCACATATGGTTTACCTTTATCAAAATCTGGAGGAATCAGAATTTCTCTGAATTTTATGTTTGTGGACTTCCTGAGAAAGACTAACCAACTATGTGTTCTATCCTTACACAAGGTCATGTATCCCTTGATAGTCAACTCGGATTTGGTTTTAGCTTTGTCTCTTGCAAAGAAGCGATGTGCACATTATTTTTTCCTGAGACTA
This sequence comes from Latrodectus geometricus, assembly GCA_026290005.1. NCBI lineage: Eukaryota > Metazoa > Arthropoda > Arachnida > Araneae > Theridiidae > Latrodectus > Latrodectus geometricus. The sequence goes on from JAPDSC010036130.1 coordinate 649,082, forward strand.
TCTGTAGGTTCATGTGTTTTCTTCTGAGTTTCGTTAATATTTAGACGCAAAATGTTGAGTCTTTGTTGCATAATTCTCACCTTGGGCCTGTGCTCAACTCATGGCATGTTGACTAAACAAACATGGTAACATTATGTCTATCATTAAATATTGTGCAATACATGGAAAGTTGCCTTTGAAAAGATTGGAGTTCTGCTTGTTGGTCTGGGGGAATATTTTATTTCTCTTTCTACTACCCATCTGATAAACAGATGTATTCAGTTTACATCTTTTTTTTAATTAATAAGTAAGCTTTCATTTAAACAAATTTTAAAAACCTTAAAAATATCTAATAAAATGGTCAATTCTTAAGTAATATAAAATTTTGAGTATTTAAATAAAATTGTTAATTATTAATTAATGCTATTGAAGTGGTCATTAAGTTTTTTCAAATTTATTAAAAAAATTAAGTTAATTAATGATTTCAAGAATGAAAAATAATAGAAATATTATGAAATAATTTATCAATATCATTATTTAAAAATAAAAATACTGTTTTTGTTCATAAGTTCAAGTATATTTGGCCAAAAGTGAGTATAGGAATAATTATTAAATCTGTGAATGTGTATTGCTTGAAGAATTTAATGTAGCTATTTAAAACTCCTGAAATTTTTTTCTTGAGAATCTGTTAAATTCATTTGAACACTTATCATTTGGCTATAAAATTAATTTCTTAAAGAAAATATTTAAGCATTTAAACCAGCTAATCACTTAATTTTTCTTGTAGTTTTAATTAAAATATTCCCCCCCCCCTTTTTTTATTTATTTATTTTTTTTGCAAGTTATTAATTGGTTTGTATATAAACTTTGAATATTTGATATAGGACATGATACATCAAGCTTAAATCATCTAAACAAGTTAATCAATCTTAATTGACAATTTTCTTAAATAATAGGTTTGTTATTTGTTGAGAATCTTAAAATTATTTTTGCTAACATATTTGCAAAATAAAAGTGGATACTGAAATTGTGTTTATTGTGGTATCATTTGTAATAATTTTTAAATGTATTTCAATGTAATAAATAGTTTCACATGTAGTTTTTTTTTTTTTTTTTTTTTTTTTTGTTATGATCAAAATATAGAAGAATCTTAATAAACAATTTAAAAAATTTAAATCTTGCCAAATATTTGTTACACAACTGACTCTAAATTAAATTGTCATTTATTGAAATATACCTGTGTACTACAATATTTTGATTGATTCAGAGATTCAAACAAAATTGAGTGAAGCTTTTCATTCATAATTAGGAAAAAGATTATTAAAAATTATAAATTATTTGTTTAAAAATATATTTAAAAAATGCCAATTCTTTGGTTTATACTAATAGATTTTTGCAATCCAATCTTAAAAACTTCTACAAAAATATTTACTTTTAATCATCAGTAATGGTGGATTTTGTTGTTCAATCAATGAAATATATGATAAAATCCAGCATTGAAATTTATGAACAATGCTATCCAAATGAAATGACTTTCTAAAATTAGTATTCATTTTTAATTCACCCATTACAAACTTTTCCTGTCATCGAAAAATCAAAATAAAACACTTGTTTCAAATATGTTGTTGCTTTCATGAATTCAGTCAAAATCTTTAGAATTATTGATCCTCCAAAACTCTGGCAGAACTGAATTGTAGAAAAAATATCTACTCCTGAGAAATGCGGAAATCCAAAATCTGTGTCAGAAACTTGTTTGTTGTAGCTTCTGATACAAGTTCTAAGTACTGCCAAATAGTAAGTGGTGTTTGATATGCTGGCTGACAAAAGTTTATTAAGCACAATAAAGCAGTCTCTCTCAGATGAAGTTTAATTATGTCTGGCTGTTTATCACTGTGCCACGGTTAGCCGGGGTTGGGACTAGCTGATCTGTCGTGATTTGCTCTTTTTCCTAAGGAAACTAAGTGAGGTGAGGGCTAAGTGATCACAACCCTCTGATATGAGTGAGTGAACTTTTTCTTCCTTAAATGTTCACATTTAAAACAAAGTCCTCTGTCTAAAACTTGGTTATGTTTCTTATTATTCTGTTTAAAATATTTTAAATGCTTTTTAGTTGTGAAATTAACTTTGAATTCACAAGACCATAATGGGACCTGTAAAATATGATAAAGGTTTAAAACAGCTTTTGTAATGCTTTTGAAAACATTGAATTCTTTTTCTCAAAAGCCTTGTTAACTTTTAGAATATTTTAACTTTATTTTTAATTAGAAAATATATAAATTTCCCGAGTTTTTCTAATTTTTGAAGTTTTTAATTAAATGTACTGCATTTCACTAGAGGTAAACAAAACTAATGGCTTAATATAAGCAAAATAATTATTAAGAAATTAAAATATAAATTATTTGTTTTTGGAATGTATCAGTAATTGAAAAATTATTGGGAAAGTATCCAATTTTAGCATTCTAAATCACTAAGCTCTTCATGTTTAGTTCCTTGAATTGTGTAAGAAATCAAGTTATTTCAGTTAAATTGCATTTTACTTATTTTCTAATGTGTCTTAAAACACAGGAATAACTGTTTAAAAAAATTTCATAGCTTCATAGAAGAATTATGAGCATAAGAACTGTTATTTCAAAATTATATTGTAAATTATTTTCATTTACTATCAAACAGATGAAACTCTGTTGTTTCTGAAAGTAAATACCTTTCACGACTCATGGTAAAGCTTCTGTTTTACTGCAAATTTTCTGTAAACAGGTTTGATTTTAAAAGATGAACTACACACACAAGTATGGCTGAATATATTGACATCATATCAGAAACAGGTGTTAATTAACAAGATCTGTTCTGCTGTTAGGCAAAACATTTTCATTTAATTTAATTTAATTAAAATAAAATAATATGGAGAAGAGGCAGCATATTATTTAGAAAAGCTCTAATTATTGAATTGAACCTTGGAAGATATAATAAATTTGAAAAGTTTAAATTAGATAATTAAGATCGATTGCATTATGAAATATATTATGGACTTTAGAAAAGTAAAAAATCTTCTTATAGGATGTATTGAAAGTCTGTTAAGTATCTTATTGAAGATCTAGTCCAAAATATGTAAAGTTTGAATAATTTAAAAATGATTTGAAAGCGAGTGTAAGAAAATTTTTATAAAATAGAAAACATTTAAGCTTAAGCTCCTACACTTTGTTTCTTGAAAATATGAACATACATTCTTTTTCTTTTCCTCTTCAAAGCTTTTCCTATCTGGTGTTTTTTATTAAAATATATCTTATGACAAGAAAGTGTTAAGAAATGTTTATAGATATTACTTGTTTCTATTTGAATTTAATTTAATCAGTGAAAGGAAAATGAGCCACATTCTTCAAGTAAATCCTATTTTGAAACTGATAACAAGGTTTAACTTAAATAAAATTTTAAGTTAAAACTTTTAATCACATTATTAAGTAAAAATGTAAACGAGGTAAATTGATGGAATTAGTGGTTTAAATCTGTCCATCATGTATAATTCATGGCAACTATGTGTATCTATGCAGTGTATAAGCAATCTTTATATTTTTAGCAGTAAGATTTGTTAATACTGATAATTTATATTTTCTCACGCACACAAACAAAAATTTCAAAAAAGTTTTGTTTTCTTGTATACTTTATTTTAAATATTAATATTTAACAATATTCTTTAATTAGTATTTACTCTTAAATAACCTTGGGAAATGTAAGATCTCAATTTTCATGTCTGCATGTGGAAAAATGCATTATGTGATTAGGACTTTTTAAATTTTTCTTTATGGATATAAAAATCTGTCAGCTCTTGCTTTATTATGCCATTTCTTAGCGCTGTTTTTTCTTTATTGCTGTCAAGTCTTTTGTTTTTTGCTGCTTGTTTAATTTTTTTTATAATTTGAGAAACTAAAGTTTTCTAATGAAATAAAAATATATGTATGTATAACTTTTTATAAAATGAGCTTCCCTTTTAAACATTTGTCAAACCAGGTTTTAAAAAATATATTTGAACAAAGTATGTAGCAAATTTTGTTTAAAAAGTTCTAAATATTATTGAAAAATTTTTTTTTTCAATTTTAAGAATTGTTTTGTGTAACTTTATGAAATTATTTTCTTAGCTAGAATTTGAAGAATGTACTCATCTGCTTATTCATAAGCTTAAGTTTTGTATTCTTTCCTGTTTATTCATTACAAAATTTTACTATTGATTTAATTAAATCTGAAAAAAATCTAATTTTTAAACTGTGCAATGAAAAAGAAGCTATGATTTTATTAATCTTATCTGTCAAAAAGTAAAACTTGTTTATTTAATTATTAAATAGTGAAATTGTTGAAGGAATTTATTTTTTGTTTCATAACTAATAAGAGCCATTGAGTATTTATTCTAATAATTTTATATTTACTGATATTTGAATATGTTTATATTTTAAAATTGAACGATAAAATTTTATGTCATTTATTAAATATATTTATATAAATTCAAAACATTGATTTTAATGATAATCAGGAAAAATTATTTTCTGTTGTCTATATATACTTTGATTTAAAAAAGAATTATAAATTATTTATTTTAATTTGTTTAATCAGGCTTTCATTAATATAGAGGAAAAATAAAATATTCAAATTTTTTTTTCTACTTTGCTGAAATTTATTTTTTGTTATTAATTCTCAATAATGAATTAGTATTCAATCAGTCCAAGATTTAATATTCTTGATATGATTGATAATATCTTATTATAATTAACCTTCAAATTTGCATGTGTTTTAAAGCATTTAAGAAATGAGGGGTATCAATTGAAGTTAAATTACTTTTACTTTCTGTTGTCTTTAGTACATGGCTGTTTGATCATATCTTTTTTTGTATCTAAGGATGTTAAAAGTGGATTAAACTTTTGTTTACAATTATATCTCTAACTGTTATCAGCAGACTTTGTTCAGTCTTAGTAGAAGATTGACTTTACAATGGCTACTTCACATGGCAGAGTATACCAACGGTTAAATTAATATTTTAATATAAATTTTTTTAAAGCAAAATTTCTTTTTTCTTCATGTCTGGGAAATAAACTTAAGTATGTAATAATTATTTTTTGTTTTTCTTTTAGTGTACCTAGTGGAACCAGTACTGTTGCTATAGATAATAAAATAGAACAAGCTATGGTAAGTTTTAATTTTTTGTGAATTGAATATTTCTCTAATTTATTGGTTTAAATATTTTAAATCAGCTTAATTCAGATGACATGAAAGCAATAATATGATAAATATTTTACATTTCTTTTATAAAGCATCTAGTAATTAAAAAAATACATGAAACATTTAAAATGTTTACTACCTTCTTTATGAAAATTGTATTTCTGATTTTATTGTCTTTTCTATTGGATGTGAATGTTTTCAACTATTGTTATTTAATTCTTGTACAAAAGCTTGTAAAAATTTTTCAATTAAAAATGACCTAAGTTTTCTTTACAATGTGAATTTCAGTTTTGTGATAAAGTATTTTGTCACTCATTTTATCATAATTCTGAAATATCTAATTTTCCCATAAAAATTAGACTTTGTCACAGAAATATGTATATTCTGTGGTATAATATATCACAAAAATAAATGTAATGCATAAAGTATTTAATTATCAGAATGAATTTACTGTTGCTCACATTAACTGTTTTTTAACTAATGAATTAATTCTTTGTAATATAAACATTGAATAATTGATTGTAATTTTCCTTTGTGTGTAAATATTTTTAATGTGTGAATCTTATATTTTTAATGTATGAATAAAATATACATTACATTATATAAAATCATCACTTTGCTAAAATATGTATTGTAAATCAATATTCTGCCTGTTATAAAGTTGGAAGCTAATAGTTAGCACTGCAGTCTACTATTCAATAATTTATGATTTTGATTCATATTTTGGATAGTGTGTAGTCATTTGAATTCCACTTTAAACTATATTCCAATTATACATATTTTATACTGAGTAATTTTTATACTTGAGTACTAATTTAATCATAGAACAGTAAGTGTAATAGTCATGATGCAGAAGAATCTTTAAATGAATTCTAGAGTATGCAAAAGGAATCATTTAATTATCTCATAAAGTATTTGAAGCTACAATAATATGATTTCAAATTCTTTTTGAGACAGTGTCATTATTTTTATTACTGATAAATTTTGATAAATCTTATTGCATTTGTGCAGTTGTTTGATTTAATAAAATCATGATATTTTCTGATAGTCCCTATGTTTTTATCCATGCTTATTTCATAGTTCTTACTCCTCATTAAAAGCTTTTCTTAAAAATTTAAGCGCTTTGTTATGATTTGTACCATTATTTTAAAAATCAGCTTTAATGAAATATTTCTTTATATATCATCTAATTACATTTTTTAAAACTTTAAACGGTTACCAAATTAACTAATTTAAACAGAAATTGAATAACAATTTTTATGTATAAATTGTCTTTAATAATGTAAAAAGATAAGTTTAATTTTGGGATTAGTTAAAGTTCTATCAAAAACTTAGCTAGGTGGAGGTATTTTCCTTTGAGATGTTGCATTATTTTATTTTATGCTTTTAAGATTTTTCAGTTTAATTCAATAGTAAATTTGTTACATGCATGTTATGCTTTTATTATCCATTGTTAGTGATATTTATATTCTTGTTTATTTGCTACCCAACTGCAATATAGTATTTAATGACTCTAAAATAAATCTCAAGACTATTTCTTGTGTGGCACACAATTCAAAAATTATTATTTTTTGAAAAATTTCTTTTCTCAAGACATTTTTAAGAATACATTTTAATACAACAAGCAAGGCAAAGTAATAGTAACAAGTAAAATTCAGATCTAATTTATTATATTGTTGTATGATAGGGTTTAAGACCATACTTACTATGATGATTATTCAAAAATAGTTTTTGATATTATTCTTTCCAAATTTTGTTTTTACTGCAAACTTCAGGATAATGATTTCAGAACTATTTGTACTCACTTAAACCAAATTGGTTTGGTTGATTCACCTAATTGCTCCTCTTGTTTATCTGGGGGGACAGATGTCAAAAATGTTTAAAATCTGGTATCTGTTTGAAGGATAACCATTTTTAAATTGATAATAGATAAATCTAGTTTATATTGGGTTGCATGTAAAGAGCTGTGTTACTTTGATGTGTCTACAAATGTAGGAAAATTTTCTGGCATTTCTATTTAGAAACACGTTTAACATACAAATGTGTTTATTTTATCAATTCTATTACTATGTTTATTCATCAGTTTTATTATTTACAGGACTTAGTTAAAAGTCATTTGATGTTTGCTGTCAGAGAAGAAGTTGATGTTTTAAAAGAAAAAATTACTGAATTAATGGATAGAATATCCCAATTGGAATATGAAAATGGTTTTCTAAAGGCTAATGCTAGCCAACAAACTCTTGAGCAGTTAAATCAGTCTCAACTCCTTCAACAACAGCAAAATCAATCTCCTGCTGTTCCTGTGAACTCTATACCACAAATGTCTCAACAGTCTCTACAGCCACAGCAGTTTAATATTCAAGATCAACAGCCTACATCATAACAAAAGTTTTCTATATTAGTGCTCCAATTATATATAAAAAATATTTTTGGTAGTTTTGCATCATGGTCAGCATTTAGAATTATTAACATATTTATTGTATATAGGGTCTTAGTTATACGTATTTAATATATAAATATATATATTGTTTTGTAATATATGTAGGATTTTAAAGTTTCTCTTATGGTTTCCGAAACCAGTAGCTTTACTTTATTTCATGTATCTAAAATAATTTGCTGTAAAAGCTTTTAATTTTTATAATTCTAAGTGTAAAATATCTTTTCATGTATTTTAAATTTAATTATAGAATCAAAATTTTATATTGGTGATTTAATAAAATATTTCATCAATGAAATTAATTAAAATTAACATTTTTACTATTACAAATCATTCCAATTTAGATCCGGAAACTATCCTACAATGATGCATTTCCTATTATTTTGTGTTTATTTTTATCTACTACATAATTAACTAAATGAAAAATAATCTTAATAAATATATCTTAGCCGTGTATTTAATGTTAATAAGAGACCTGTACTAATAAGCCTTAAATCATTACACATATATAGTAAGCAAAATATGACTAAATAAGTCATACATTTTCAACTGATAGGCTCTTGCAACTTTTTATTTCTTTTTCTTCTATTAAATTTTAGCTAATGAATTTCTATTTTGATCACAAAACATTGATTTGTTTTTAATTATTTTATATTCTAGAAATGCAATCATTGTATAAAAAATGTGTGTGAAAATGTATTTGTCCCTCTTTATAAAAGATCTGTTTTCCCTATACTTTATTTGATGTAGCTGCATTTTATTTTGAAAAAATATCTATGCAATTGCTGACTATATGATTTATTCATTGTAATTTATTTCAATCAGTATTAATTATTATTGGGTTTATTATACCTCTAGTGTATGCTGGTCTTACACGAATGCTTTGCTTTGAAAAAAGAAACTTCATTCCTTAAGTGTGAACGAACAATGTGCCACAATTTATGTCTGTGTCATGTCTATGAAAGAATGTATGTGTGTGAAAAAAGTGTCGCTCCAATTGGACCAATGCAAGCTGTACAGAACTTTTGTATTTTGTGAAACACTTCATAATATGTGAAATGTGTGAAGTTCATGCACTCTTCTTGCTGATGGGTGTTTTTGGATTCTTATAAATGATCTGTTTGAGAAACTGTCTCTCAAGAAGTAAAAACAAATACTTTGTCAAATACGCCTTATAGGTTACAAAATGTGATAAAATTAAATACTGTAGAGGTTGTGGTATTGTATATTGTAACCTTAAAAATGCCAAGGGGAACTCAACAAACAACCCATATAAGAATGTGATAAGTGTATTAAATTTAAAATATCCTTCCTGTTTTCATCTTATTTTATATTTTTTTCACTGGTTTGATGCTAAGTCACTTAAAATAGAACATTCCGTACTCCTTATGTTGGTGCTGTGTTTTTGGGTGCACTTTTATTTCTCAACCTGTTAGGTGCTATTGTGATCATGAGTTTTACCGTTCCTAAATCACAAGTATTTTCTACTGTGATGTATCATATGTAGCTCATGCTTTTTGTAGAACTGACGATTGAAAGGGCTTATGTATATTAGTCTGTAAATTTAAAATGCATTGGGGCAAAGGAGCCACTTGTAAAGCCTAGAAAAATGTATAGATAAGTGATGGACAAATTGCTTGATACCCTATCTTTGGAACTCCTCTGCTTCAATGCTTCAATTTGCCACATTTCTTTCTATTACAGTGTGATATAGTCATCAGCTTGTATAATAAAGTTCTATAATTCTGACTTAATATTTTTGTTTATTGAAACATTTAAACTTGTGCAGTGCTAGTTTTTTTCACACATTAGAAATTAATGTTTATGCCTCAAAAAGTTTTTCATTCCTAAATTGCAATATTGCTATCTTTAAAACTGCTAAATCAAATTTTGTTCCCCCCCCCCCCGAAAAAAAATCTTGCAAATTTATTTTATATGCATATTTTTATGTTTTTCATTGCTTAAAAGCCACTTTTAAATTAAACTATATTTCCTACTATCTTTCTGCAGTATATTTTTTAATTTATAAATGTGTTTGTGCTTTCAATCAATTCTTGATTTTAACTGCAATAAAATTTCCCCTTGTCCTTAAGAAATAGTGATTGCAAGCACTCTTGTAGTATTTAATCATTATTTGACAGCATAATAGGTAGCCCAACAAAGTATGTTAAGCATATCTGAAAAGAAGCTTATTACTGTCTTAATATTTTATTAATGTGTTCTACATTTTAAATATTTTATCATGTGTTAGTAGCAGTTATATGTAAAATACAATAAAACACAAAATGTCAAATTGATTAAACACAACAAATGCAAAGCATACATGTGGTTGCTAAATTTTGTACATAATCTATTTCTCAGCTAAAAGATTATTCATCTTTAAATTGCCATAAATTGAATTATTTTCTTCTTTATCCTGAAGTACAAATATTTTATTAAAATAAATTTTCAGAATTATATATAAAAAAACATTAATTATTAATGCTTTTATGAATTTGAACATTCAAGATACTACAATATTTTAAACATTTAAAGTTAAACAGTATGATTTCTCGCCCCACCCTTGACATACGATAATGTTAATTATTTTTGTTTAGAAATCGTTTGTATTCCCTCTTACTCATGATCCTTTTTAATACCATGTTATAACCATTAAAAATCACTAGGTTTTAAATTCAGTGACTATAAATAAAATCCATTTGAAAGAATTTATTGGCTGTATTAACTAATAAGTATATTACAGGAGAATATGGGTAATAAAAAATTTCACATCAGTATTAACATTTATGTTGCAAATAGTTATATGTATTACCCTTTTAATATCTGTTTGAAATTCTTATTTTGCAACTATAATCTTATGATTTAAGTTTCGAATGTAAATTATTTGTTAGAAAAAAATAAGTAAAATGATTTTAATTTCCAACCAAATTTTAAGTAAAATTGAGGTTATGATGATAAAATTTTTCAATTGTAGATTTTATTTTCATAATATCTACAATTGAAAAAAATGTTTTGTGTTGTGTGGATTGTATTGGGATGAACAGACATGCTTGAAAAAAGATTAGTGTTAATGTGAACTATTCAATTTTCATTTTCCAATTACTGGTTTAATTATATAGGAAAAATGAATATAAAATTTATTAATATTTATAAACTATAATTTATTATGTAGTTGATAATGTAAACTTAAATATTTTTTAATTTTGCAATATTCATGCAAACAAAGGGTAGGTCAAATCTTGTTTTAAAATCTAATTAGAGTTTTTGTCAAAAGGAAAGAAAAGGATTAAAATAGTAATTCAAAAGATGTGCTAATACCGCTATTATTAGAGACGAAATATTCTCTCAGTTTCACATGTGTAAAACATTTTTCTCTGATTATTTTTTATGAATCACCACAATTATTTTAAGAATATGGAAGAGGATTTTAAAATGAATTTCATTTACTATCATGTTTGGTAATAGATTAATATTGATTATTTGTTTTCTTATTTATTGAGCAAAAGTTCTGGCATTTTATATCAAATCATTCATTAATCTTGCATAATTGCCTGTTTAAATCACCTAGTATTCCAAATCTAGTGAAGATTATTTTCTTCATTATGTTTGTTGAGATGTTAGAGAAAAGTTAATGTGCTTCACATGTTCTCATTTATTTCTGATAGTTTTTTATTTTTGTTATGTTTTTAATCATGAGCTTATTTGAACAGTAATAATCTTGAAAATTTGTCCTCATCACTGGCTTAATTATGCATAAAAGAGTGAATATAGAAATTTTGAGGTTGTTTTAGTATTAAAAATTTTGAAGGAAAATTACCTGTGTTGCTTAATACTGAAATCTCTTGTAAGGCATTAGTCTGTACCTCTTGCATTCTGGTTAAACACCACTGATAATATGTTATAATTACATGTCTTAAAGAAAATTTCTTATGCCCACCCACCATTGTTGATCATACAATTATATAGAGCTAGGACCGTTTGTTCTAAGGCTAAACCACAATGACTTTAATGTCGTCTTTAAGAATGGGATCTCAAATAAATTTAGAAATTGGTCACTATTAGGTGGTTATAAAATTTGTAATTTCTTTCCTGAGCATTGAAGGGCCAGAATAGCTTTTCAAAACTCAATCTTTGCTACAACTTACTTAATATAAGTAGGTTGTAGAATTGCGAAGTGTAAATGTGTTTTATATTATTGTAAAAGAAAAACTTCTTTAGCAAATAGTAATCGAAACAAAAGAGAAAAAAAAATGTCCCAAATGCTTTAAGAGTTTTCATTATTTTTAATGTGTTCTAAAATCATTCTCGTGATTGTCTTTTCTTTGTCAAATCTGTCGATGATAATCTACTTTTGATTCAACGGTGCGTAGTTTTTCAATGTGTTGAAAGGAATAAAGAGCTCCTTGTTTTAGCAATTACATGTTTGAATATATTTTCAGGCAATTTTTTTAACATTGTTTCTGACAGGGTTTGATTTTATAGAAGTAGTTTCAGTTTATTCTAAAATATCAATTTTAGTAATAGTATCATAAGCATGAAATTGACAGTTTATCAATTAAAGGTCCGACAAATTATCAGGTACCTGTTTTGATTCAGTTTCCTCTCAGTTTTGAATAATGCTGATTGCCCTGTCGTCTCCAAAGAAGCTTTTGTATAGCCTCTTCATTTTTTTTTTCTTTTTCTCCTACTTAGTTTTCTCCTTATTTTAATAAAATGCTCCACTTTCCTTAGCCCATTATGTCTACTATAATAGTACTAAAGTGTTAGAATTATAAATCCTCTGCGCTGCGCGAGGTTAAAATAAAATGTTAAAAGAACTTATGAAATAATATAAGTAAAAGAAATCATAATTCATTCATGTGTTTAAAAATTCACAGCAAACGTTTACTTTAACATATTCCTATATATTCGACGAGTCGTATGAAATGTACTTACCGTATTTTCCTATTTATGTTGTTCTATTTTATGTGACAAAAAAAAAATAGTACTATTAAAAACATTTGGATTTTATTAGTAAGAACCATAAACCTGGATGAAGGGATCCAATTTACCGTTAAGAGTAATAATCCTGAGATTATAGAAAAATTTTTCTGTAATCTCATTATTAGTAATTATTATTTCAAAAAAAATCTTGTTTTTTTTTTTTTTTTTTTAATTTTTTGTAACTTTGAAAAACGTTATACATATTTTAAAAATAAAATGTTTCGTGGATGTTTAAATGCATTATTTTCGAACTGCGCAGTGTTGGATACAATTTGCCTTTCACGTGCTTGTTTTTTTGTTTATCTTACATTAATGCATTGTCACGAAATACTCCATACAGTAAATGTGGTCGACACCGTGTCTTAATGAGATAAAGAAGAAAGTTTTTTAACAAATTTTAAATTTGCTTATAAATTGTAAAAAATCATAAATTAGTAAAAAATGGTGTGATTAGCAAATTGTAATACATAAACAATCACGAATTGTGCGTTATAAATAGTATACATTTATTAAAAAGTAGAATCTTTAAATAAAGAGAATTAATTGATAAACCCAAATCTCTCTAAATTTTTGTGGCATATTTTCGTGACCAATATCTACCAATTTCAAGGAAAGCTGAAGCGGTGGGAAAATTGTTTTTCCTTTTTTATTGCAGAGAAAAAAAGCAGTAAAACTTTCGCAACCAAAAAAATGTAATCTTAATTTTTATGTAATTTTAAACTTGCAAAGGAATTTTATTTCGAGATATATTTTGAAAAATATTTCAGGTCGCGTTTTTTAAAAAATCAGCAATGTCAGAACCAACTCACCCCTAAAATTTAATTTTTTTTTTTTTTTTTTTTTTTTTGCTGCCAGCGAGGAGATGAAATAGAAATCTACTTAGGTTAAAGCATTATTAAAATGATACATTTTTTATATAAACTACCTTAAATGATCACTAAATGTATTTAAAATAATTAAAAATCTAATTAATGAAGTTCGAAAATAAATTTTCAGTTATTCAAGTCACTAGATAATGAATTTTGTTAGAAAGATGTCTTTGCATTTTCTTAATACGTTTTTTATTTTAGCTTCTGAGAAATTGTTTCACGCGTTCCTGTTGGAGTTGTTTTTATATAATGCACTCTTCAATTTTTACAGTTTTGTTAAAATTTTCTTCCCATTATTTTCTAACCTTCAATTTAAACGATTCGACTCTATTTTTGTCAATCCTCCAAGTGTAATATAATTTTCGCAGATGTGGACTTCAAGGCATGTTTAACATTTTTATTTACATAAGCTTTCATCAAGTTCGTAAATAAAAGAGATTCAGGATGGAAATTTTTGAGTTTTTCGCCAGATGGTGTGTAGTAATGACAATTTTTTCTTTCATCCAGCCTTTTTAGTTTACCCAATTTCAATATCTTTAAAAAAACTACCGTAAAAGAAATTTTTATATTCGTTTCCTGTTTTATATATAGGAACACTGCTTATTTCCTGAACATCGGCTATTTTGGTAGGTGGTATATCAAAGGATAATAGAACACCCATTTTAAAAATCAAAATCGGACTAAAATTAATTTTCTAGAATAACTTTTTTACAAAGTTATTAGATTTCTTTTCCCAGTTTTCATGTAATTTTTGACGAGCGACTACGTTCAGTTAAATTGTTCCTTTTCATAAATCGGTACCACTACGTGGGCCCACCACAGAAGTTTTCACTACCATTTCTCGTGGAATAAATTGAGCTTTTATTCTGATATTTATCGACGAAATAGCTTTCACTTTTTCACTCGAAATATAATTTTCCCATTTGAGGCCAGTGACGTTTTATACGGCGATTAGCTCTTTTACGTCGAAAGCAGTTTTCAAAATTCGATTTTTTTTTTCTACCCACAATCGAATATTTGACTCGGCGGTGATAAAAAAAAATCTTATAGCTTTCCTATTTACGCAAGTGGTTGCTTTCTTTATAACTTTAAGTCTTAACTCTGCAGTGTAACTCACACTTTACTGCAATTATCCAAATATCAGGCAATTAAATTTCCTTTAATGCAATACAGCTATGTGTTAAAGAGAAATCAAGCGATGTTTTTAAGACAAGCTTGAAATCTAAAAATAATGATAAATTGTTGTTTGTGAATCACAATTGTTTATATCATCACCCAGGGTCGAAAAATTGCTATACTTAAACTCCTGACTGTCTATGATTGCTTATCCAAACATCTGTATCAATTGAAAATTCTGCAGTCCCAATTGTAAGAGTGATATTTGAAAGCGAAAGAGCAGGGCCGGCGTTAGCAGCTTCGCCTCCCCAGGCAAAGAGGTAAAATGGCGCCCCTTAATAACAAAAATTAAAAGAGATAACCTAAACCCTTTCCACAATTAATGGTAAAATAAAACGAGTAAAAAAATTGCAATCAGCAGCAATGTTGAAGTTTTGATTAGCAAAAAATAATAATTTATTTATGTTTTTTGCTCTAAATTAAAATTAGGGTTGCACAGAAAAAAAGGAGTCATTTCTGGTGCATAATTATAAAATACAGAACAGATATTTAAAAAAAAAGTAAAACAAATTATAAAACCACTAAATATTAAAACTTTATTACATATTAAAAATACATTTAATCCGAG
>JAPDSC010036130.1:680043-719121 GCA_026290005.1 Latrodectus geometricus
TGGTGGGCCATTCATTTTTATAAATAAAAGATTTGCTAGATTTTCAATTAATATTCTATTTCTTTGTTCACTTAAAATAATATTCGTATTACTGAATCCGCGCTCACACTCTGCCGATTTGTAAGGTACAATATTTATGTATCGAATTAAGATTTCTACATTTTCAGGAATTATTTTGCCTCCGGTATCAATATAATCTCTAAACGCATTTATACATTGCATCGGTGATGTTAAATTAAATCTGGTGCCTAATGACTGGATTTCATTTTCTCCAGAGCCAATTTCATTATCTGCTGGCCACTCCGTTGGATCTAGTACTCGAAATTCACTTATCAAATCATTTTCTGTATGTAGTCTTCTAGTCATATTATCAATTAGACTTACAAGGAATTGATTTCTGTTAATAATAGTAATTTTTTTATTATCTGTTAAAGTTAATGTTCCTAATTTCATCACTTGAACAGCCTCTGATGCTTCTATGAGTTTATTTCCTTTTTTAACGTCTTTTAGTGATTCCAGATAGCGAATAGTTCGACGGATTAGTTTGTCCGCATATTCTATCGTTACACTTTTGTTCTGTAACGCTTCAGACAAGATGGAAAGTTCATACAAAATGTCATTTATTAATGCCAAGTTAATTATATACTGTTTAGACATGATATATTTTTTAGACCAATGTATACATTCTGATCAGTTTTTGAACGAGTTTCATCAGTTGCGACTTGATGAAAATGTTCAGCAAGAGATTTAAAATTTTGTTTAACTGCTACTTTGCTGTAAAATGTTCCAGGTATGAAGTAGCCTTATCTTGGTTGTCTGGTCATCCACCAGTGAATAATAAATTTGATGTTGCTGAATCAAGATTTCGCATAGTATCCAAACATTTTGTGAAAGAGAAAATTTATGAAGCTTGTAATAATTTCTTCAAGCAATAGAAAAAGGATGACGTCATAGAAACTAAGAAATGAAATTGAAAAACCTAGTCATTACCTTCCACCTACACCAGTAGTTAAACTGACAAGCAGTACGTAAAACCCGTCCAGTCTTTGACGCGTCCTTTAAGATGACTAGATACACCTCATTGAACTAGTGTCTAAGTGTTGGTCCAAGTCTTTCTTAACAGATTCCTCCATTCCTATGAAAAGACTACCTCTTTTATCTACCTCTTTTTCACTTTCAACACTGACTGTTAAGTTGTTTATATAAAACCCACCTTTTAGCTTCTCGACTGTGTCTTGTGAAGAATTTTAAGAATCACACTGAAACTCTTCTAAACTAAGATGCTATTTTATTGTACCATTTAGAAGGAAGGAAGTGCTGAATGTCACTCCAAATACTTCACATCTGTATCTGAAAATTTCCAGTTTTGACCGATCATCTTATTTCCACCAAAGAAACCTCAGGTAATCACGGTTTTCGGATTTCATGTTAAATTGCCAGAATGAATGCTTTATGTCTGCAATCACACCGAAGGTCTTAGAGCGAATTTTTGATAGGAATGGAGAAGGAACCTGTAAAGAAAGACTAAATTCCTATCGATATAGGATTGGTGGTAACCAAAATTAAGTCGTCAAATTAAGCACCAATATCGTCAAATTAAGCACGAATATCGTCAAATTAAGCACGAATATATTGAATTCTTTCTTTATTCTGAAGTCTTACCATAAGCATCTTCAAATAAATGACATTTTGGGAAGAAGGCTTTTAAAAGAGTGCAGCTACGTTCACCTTTCCCGGAGGACGTCGAGGAATTTCTGTATCATTTGATCTCTTTCTTTTGGACAATTCAGGACGAAGTGTTACAACTGATAAACCACACATTACTGTGACATTTTCGAGCCATATTTCTACCCTTTAGAGCAAACCAAGCAAACTACTTTTCTCATGACAGATGTTCTTTTTTTGTTCTTGTGACATCGTAATAGTTTTGTCACAATCGGAGAAGAGAGTAGGTATACTATTCTAAAAGTATCATTATTTTACTAATAAGTCTTCTCTACCTCGTTTCCTTAATGATCTTTTCTTTCTTTAATGACTCGATAACTTTATGGTGATTTTGAACTATAGATCGAAAATTTTCAATCAAATTGACAGCTCTGGACCCAGCGGTAGTTACCTGAATTAAGTATTGAAACTTATCTCTATAAGCCATTTCGACATTCTCATAAATTCTCGAAAATTGCCTCCAGAATCTTGAAAAGATTTAGTATTTCTATTAAATTTCTGAATTTCTAATTTTGGTAATTGATAATAACGCTTACACGGTGACTGTATTGATTTGTCATCAGAAATTTCAAAATTTTCTACCCTTTATCTTGAGAGAAAGATATTGTTCTCAGTAGCTTTAAACTTAAGTGAAATCCTTAACGCACTCTTTCTCTTCTTTTACTTCCCCACTGCCAAGTAATAATTCTGAAATTTTATATTGTTTTTTTCCAAGCGTTTAAAATTATCAAATAACAGTAAACTTAATTCGAGAATGTTCATTTAGACTTTCGTTTCCGAAATTTCTTCATTGATAGTCTTAACAGTGTTCTTAAATGTCAAACGCATAGTCTTACGTTGCAATTTCAAAGCATTTTTAGGGATTAGTGGTCAGTGTTTAGTGAAATGTACAGAATCAAGACCTTAGTTTCAAGAAAGCGTTTATTACATTGTTTACTTCATCACAGAGATGTTTAGGTACCAAGTATCTGGTGTCATTCGTACTGCTCTGCTAAATTGGTATATCATTTCTCTATCGTGCTTATTTCACCCTAAGAGGAATAGGGGGTTGGAAGTTAATTTCCTGTCCGAACTGTGCGTCCGTCCCTCAGAGCGAGGAATTTATTTTCCCCTTTTCAGATGGATGAAAAGAGGCATACCCATTTCCTTTATTAATTTAAAACGTGAGAAAAGGATCACTACACATGTATCATGCAGTTCTTAATGGACTTAAAAAGCAGAAATATTTACGTCTAAAACAGTTACAGCAAGAAGTCAAACTTAGCTATCCTTTGTGGACATGAAGAAAATAACTATTTTCTCTAAGAGATCAACCTTAGTAGGTTTATATCTTATATTTATAATCCGAATTTCCTTGCCATGACAGCTTGTCTTTTGTTTTTTCTATAAGTTTTGAAAATAACAACTCAAATTTCATATTTTCTTGGATTGAACGATCCAAGTTTTCATTGTGCATGTTTTATATTACTTACTAAATAAACGAGGGAAATTTTTTACAATGTCAAAGGTAAACTTTTACCAATAGTTCAACAACATGAACTTAAAATTGAATTTCTGTATCAATGAAAATTTACAACATACCTTGAGACCACATTAAATTTGAAAAAGATGAACTATTTGAAGACAGGACACCAATGTTTATCTGAAAAAATTGATGGAAATGTGGGTTTTAATTCTATAAAATGATCGAAATAGGAAATATTTTATGCAATAAAAACCATTTGTCGCATCATATGCTTCACTTTTCATCACAAGAATCCATTTTTATTTTTACACAGTGAAAGTATTACTGGTAAACTTGAACGTGAAATGAACTGAACTGCTATAATATCATCACACTCTAACTTTTTAAATCAATGAATAAATAATGGCAGCAGAAAGAAGAATAATAAAACCTCATGAAAACAATGTTCATAGTTACAAAGATTGTATGAAAACTAAAATGAAGCGTGATAAAGCATATCTAACAAAAGTACAAGTTCTTGAAATATTCAACAATTTTTGCTGTTCTCTTGAAATTTTTTGTTTTTTTATTTTAATTTTCTGACATTTATTTTTATATTAGGTTGTTATTAGACGTCTTCCACCTTCCATGAATGAAGAACAGTTTATTGAACAGATATCACCTCTTCCAGAGCATGATTATATGTATTTTGTTAAAGCTGATATGCGGTAAGAATCTGAATGGAAATGTAGCAAAATTTTTGTTGACGTAATTAAAAATTTTTTAGTAAGTTTTGAAGTTAAGTTTTTCTGTAATATTAAATTGAATTTTACTTATATTGACAAATTAAAAATCAATTTTTTTTTTTATTTTCTTAAATATTTTAAATTCTTTTTCAAAGTTATTGCTTTTTCTTAATTTAATAAATTTCATACATCATTTAGTAGGTGTTGAAAATAATGATTAATTTTTTTTATCCGATTTGTAATACTTATCTTGAAAGAAAAGTTTATTAGATAAATATTACATTTTTTGATTTTTGAGCAAATAAAGTATGAAAGCACTGAGGTTTGCTTTTCATCTTTTTATTGTTGTTTTGAATAAATATTTATTGGGCGCACAAGTTAAAGTATATATTGCATCATACATCCTACTCCTCTCCATTTTTGTATTTTTAAATTTGCTTTTGATTTATGAAAACCTATGTGGTATTTCATGCTAACACTTTATTACTCATTTCTTTCAAAATGAAACCATTAAAAAAACATTACAATCAAAAATCAACAATCTCAAAAAAATTGCAAAATTTGTTGATTCCCCCCCCCCATTTCTGAATAAAGTCACCTAAAGCAATAATTGTAGGTTGATAGTTAGACTATTTTAAAGGAATTGATTCCTTATTAGATGGTGCTTTAACACTTGATACTTTTCGAGTGCCATATATCAAATGTAGATTACTTATTTTATACATTTGTATATGTTCATATTTGAATTTTGTAAGATGTTCCGTAATTTTATCCATCAACTTGTTTGCAACATTTTTAATTTTTATAGTGTCACATTTAAAAAATAAACCATAAAATATATGGAGTTTTTCAAATGTATAAGTAAAGCATTATGAATAAGAAGCATACTCAATTTGTGACTTTGATTTCATAAGAATTGAGTTATGAACATTAATAATATTTATGTAATTCCAATTTGTCTTATTTACATTTTTAAAGTTTAATACAGACAAATTTTATGAAATTGGAGCCCTCCTGAATTTAGTCCTTTGAGGTAGTCTAAATCTTGGTTGTGTGATAAAGAAGTTTATTTCTAATGTATGTTACTAAATTATTTTATTTAAATATGTATATTTTAGGTGGAAAGGTTTTGATGGGATACCAGGTACATATCTTTTTGTGTTATATAATGTAATCATAAAATATTTATTTTTACATTCTAATAACTTACAGAATTTTCTTTTAAGTCAATTGATTCATCAAAGTGATTTTCAAAAACAATAAATATTATCCAAACATTTATTTTACTAATTCCCAAACTCATATTTAATTAGAAGTTATTTAAGGTAATATTAAGTAAAATAATTATAAAAATATTGAAATTATTGTGTTGCATTATTTAAGATACTTTATTTCTTTCATTGTATCATATTTTTAATTTTTGTTTAAAAATATTAAAGAATTCTTTATTGCTTGAAAAATTGAATAACTTTTGTATTTTTTCCTGGTAAATATATAATAGACTTTAAATATTAAAAGCATTAATTCTATGGTGAATATTTTTGTCATTCTTTGTTGAATAATTATTTTAAAATTTAAATACTTTGTTTTTTTTAGTCTAAAAGTAATGTAAATTTAAGGCAATGTGTTAGTAATCTTAGTATGTGTTTTCAATTCAATGATTTTTTAAATCAAAGTGTATATTTAGTAAGATTTTTTAGATTTTTTTTTACATATTGGTATAAAATTTTTATTAATTTTTATTTTTTAGATTAGGCCCTCATGCATTTTCGAGAGCATATATAAATTTTGCCATACCGCAGGATGTGTATTTGTTCAAAGATAGATTTGATGGTTATGTATTTTTAGATAGCAAAGGTTAATAAGATTTTTTTGTAAAATCGTTTTAAAAATAGTTATTGTGCATTTTTGGAAAGGCAAAATTTATAAATTTTTCTTTTAGGTAATGAATATCCTGCTATTGTGGAATATGCTCCTTTTCAGAAAATTCCCAAAAAGAGAAATAAGAAGCGAGATGCTAAATGTGGAACAATTTTTAATGGTAATAATGGATTAAGTTATATTAAAACAAATGATATGATTTTAGTTAAACATGTTAAAAATGCTTCATTATGTGTATGTGAATGTATATTAGTGTATGCTAATATACATAAGATTTGTATAATACATAATTAAAAAAAATTAGGTATTCTATTGTTTCCAAACCTTTTGCATCATCTTGATTCCTCTCTTCTAATGTTACAATGTAAATGTAATGATTTGTAAAATAAGTAACCAATATAATTTCATTATATTAAGGCCAGAACAAGAACCACATAGTTTAACATAATATAATTTGATATTTAGATAAACAAGAATGCACACTAGATAAATGTTTCTTTTGTAAATCTATTACTTTTCTATAAGTGAGAGATAAAAGGTCTCCAACAACTGAAGCGATTGTTCATATGTTAAGCAAAATCTTATGAATGTGCAGTACATAATTATTTTTTACATTTCTATTAATTTTGTCTTCTGATTTCTGTTAATAACCTATAATTATTGGCTAAGGTTGAAAAAATAAAATTACAAAAAGAAAAGAAAAAATTCTCAATTTATCAGAATTTTGTGCATGGAAATTTCTTATTGACCTAACTGTTGCATCAGAATTGAGCTCAATTTTAATAGTTTTTATGGAATGCTGATGTAAACATTATATTTTTGGGTGATTTAGTTGGGAAAAATCTGAGGAAAATGTATACTAATTGCAAAACAGGAATTTGTTCAAGAGTAGTTACTGAAAAGTTATTTTTCTTTTAGCTATTGATTTATTTTCTTGTGTCCTCATCAGTCGTTTTCTTTCAAATCAATCTTATTCAATTTCACTAACATTATATATGGTTATTTAGCCATTCAAGCCAGTGATTAAGGCCTTTTTTTATTTGAGCCAAATTTGCAATCTGAATTAGAAATGTGATTAAAATATATATTTTCTTTTTAGAATGTAAAGGTTACAAATGTGCAAATTTAGGTAAAATATTTTTTTTTTTTTTTTTTGTCAGCATCTAAATACAACTTCAGTTGTAAAATTTTGATTTTGAAATCATCATCATTACAAAGCAAAATTATAAATTTCTGAAAATTTCCTTATTCATGTCTCAAAGCAAAATTCGGGAATTCCGAGATTGTTTCCCTTGTGATAATGTAAAAGTAATTAAATTCATATCGTTTAATCAACATTTAAAAAAAATTAAATAAACATTTTGTAAATTTTAAAATATTTATTATTTGTTATATAAAAATGGATTTCGAATTTTGCTTTTGTATTCAAATAAAATTAGTGAAAATTGAATCTAACTATTATGAAAGGTTTTATGTTTTAAATAAATGAAATTTCAAGTAACTTGGAAATTTTTATGTTATTTAATGAAATATCACTTTGTTTTTAATTGAAAAAAATTTTGAATCTAAATTCTTTTATCTAAAAATAAATAAATCAATAAAAAAAATAGCAGAAAAGTGTTTTTGAGAGTGAAGTTTTGATTGTTAGATAATTTGTGTCACAAATAAGAAAAAAAAATATCCTTGGTTTACTAAAATAAAGTCCTTTCCTTGGTTTACTAAAATTATTAATCAGTATAGCAGGGATGGCCAAACTTTTGGGATCTGTGGTCTACTCCACATTTAAAAAATCGAAGGCGGTCTACCAATGGCAGAAATAACGTATATGTCTATATATTTATTTTCGGTAACAGAAAAAATGATACATAATTTTTCTAAAAAAAAAAAAAAAAAAAAAAAAAAAACAAACACTTGTATATACAAAATAAATATTTACTGACGAAAATAATCAAAGTATTCATATACATAAAAATTGACCATCCATTTCACTTTGTTTAGATGAAATTTGACACTGTATATCTGCAACAAGTTTATCATATTGTGGCTGATACAAGCTTATTGCAATGTGTAAACACAAAATTACATGTTCATCTGTTAAACGCGACCGATGTTTAGTTTTTATGGCTTTCATGGTTGAAAAAGCAGGTTCGCAAAGATGCTTAGATCCAAAGTATGATTTCAAATACAAAATCAATTTGTAAATATTCGGAAGTGTTTCCTCAGAAATTAATTTCCAAAAATCAGTATCGTTAGATGCTCTGGATTTAAGAAATATATCATATCTTAATTTAATAATTTCTTCCTCGACCGTGTCTGAAGTGATATCTATTAAATGTCCTATTTTTTCAGATACTCCATCAATGTTGACATTTTCATTAAATGAAAATATCATAAAATTGAGTATTTCTTCCTGCCTAAATAAGTCAGTGACTCTTCTTTCAAATTCTTCAAAGAAAACATCTAAGTGTTCAGTGAAATCTTCAAAGTCTTCAAATCCAACTTCTTCTTCGAAGAATCGTTGAAGAAGAAGTTGGATTATGGATGCACTCTTCTTCCATGTTTTTAAAGTTTTTCAATTCATGTTTTCTTAATTGAGACGCATACCTTTCTATCATTTCTTTTAAAGTTTTAATCGCACTCATCATGTCTGTTAAACATTTATTCTTTCCTTGAAGATTTAGGTTTGAGTCGTTAAGTTTTGCAGTGATATCACAGAGAAAAGCTAGTTTCATGAGCCATTTCCCATCTTCCGATTCAGTAATGTGCTCTCCTTTTATTTGTTGAAAATTTCTTATTTCTGGTAACAGAATACAAAATCTTTTTAAAAAAGCACCATGGCTTAGCCACCTCACGTCTGTGTGCAATAAGAGATCTCCGTACTCTGATTCAGTTTCTTCCAATAGCGCCCGATATTGTCGTCTCTGAAGACTTCTTGAACGAAATGAATAGACGATTTTAAAAGCAATTTGCATTATATCATTAGACTTTAGTGTTTTTGAACACAATACCTGTTGATGGATAATGCAGTGATATCTGGTAAAACTGGGAATTTCCTCATTATTATTGCATAAGGCAATAAAAGCAGTTCGATTCCCGACCATTGCTGGAGCTCCATCTGTTGTAATAGAGACCAATTTATATATTGGAAATTCTGTCTTATCAATAAATTTTTTAAATGAATTGTAGATATCTTGTCCCCTCGTTTGTCCTTTCAGTGGAATTATAGTTAATAATTCTTCTTTTGAAGTCATATCTATGAAAACCATTCTCACAAAAAGGCATAACTGTGCAAAGTCAGTAATATCGGTGGATTCATCAAATTGAAGTGATAGGAACTTACAAGCTTTTAAATCATCATTTAATAAATTTTCCAAATTATTATTCATAGCTTCAGTCCGTCGCTCACTGTGTTATGCGACAAAGAAATATTATTTATTGAGGATATTGTTTCAGATTTGTTTTCCAAATCATGGAAAAGCACTTCTCCCGCTTTAATTAAAGTTTTTTTTATCAATTCTCAATCTTCAAATGGTTTTTTTCGCTTTATCAAAACTTCTGTAATTTAAAACAACGCCAATGTTACTGCTTTAGCTTTGGTGCCTGGTTTCGTAAATACCGATTGCTGTAAATGTAAATTAGACTTTAATTCATGCACTTTAACTTTTCGAAGTTCACTGCTGATTGGAAAGTCTGTAGCGTATTTTAAGTGCTTGGTTTTAAAATGTCTTTCGACGTTTGCTTTTTTTGGTAATGTCACACTTGAGTTACATATGAGACAAACACTTTTCTCCTTCATCATAACAAAAAAGAAATCATCTTCCCACTCATTGTGATGTTTTACTTCTCTTAGTAATGGTATGTTTTACTTCTCTTAGCACTGGTGCCTGGCTGAGTCATTTTGGACGGGTTGTTGAAAAACAAATTCAACAGTTTCGTATCAACAGTTCGAACATTCAACAGATTTGAAACAAATTCGTATCAGTGCAGTAGGAAGCGAGTGACCTGTCATGTAAGACGATTAACTTAGAAGTGAAACTAAACAGCCAGAAGAGACGGGTAGACTAGACGACTCGGCGCGTCGCTATCATGCGCCGGTTACTAGATATAATCTAAGCATCCCACTTTGTCAAATTGTTTTGATTTAATTCCTCTGTAAAACGGAAAATTCAGTGCCTTACTTTGCACAGTTTGTTTTAGGTTTTAAAGCAAAAATTGTAGTAAATTTTGGTTTTAAATAATTCATTAATTCTATGACATAAGTCATAAATTAAATTGTTAATATCCGAGATCACTATCTTAATGGTTGCGCAGTCTACCTAAAATGTCTTTGCGGTCGACGTCTTAGCCATCTCTGCAGTATAGCATTGCAACATGGGTCTCGTTAGCATTAACTGAAGGAATGAATTTTATTCTGAGGTACTTGTTGTACTCAGAATAAAATTCATTCATTCATAAAATTGAGGTATATGTTGTACTTAAAGTATAATCTATAATTATATATTTGCAGTAAGCATATCTTAAAAATAAAAAGTTTATGAAATTTTTGTTGATATTATTTTAGCATTTGTATTTATTTCACTGATAAACAATGGGACATATGTTGTGGTTGTATGAATAAGTCATGTTAAATCAGATTATGCAAATCACTTGAAATTGTTATCAAACTTTGTAAGAATAAATGAGAAAGAGTCTGAAAATAAAATGAAAAATATTTGGTTCTAAATTCATTTTTAATATGGAAAACTAAGTTAAAGCCCTATTTTATTTTAATATTGCTCTTAGCTGCATAATTTTTCTCATTATTTAATATGAATTCTAAATTGTCAGTATTTGTGTGTTTTTTAGATCCAGATTACTTAAAGTTTTTAGAAAGTTTAAATAATCCAGATGAAGTTCCTCTTCCATCAGCTGAAGCATATTTAGAAGAGATTGAAAGCAGGGAAAAGGAATTGAAAGGTATTAAATTTGTTTTTAAAAATATTAATTATTCTTTTTTGCACTTGTGTTTGCTGTGCTGATATTCAATGGTCTGCTCTCTGGTCTTTTACTGAATAGTTAGCAATTTCAACTTCTGCTTTGTATATAGTAGTTTGTATTTAACTTGAAACTGTAGTACTGGTTAAATTAGCTCTTGTATGCGAAAAAAGTGCTTTTCTATACGATAAAACTATTATCCAAAAATGTTTAGAGAATTAATTTTTACCTGATTTAAAAAAGAAAAAATATTTATTTAACTTCAGAAATTTTTTAAAATTAAAATTTCAATTCAAGAGAAGGATGAAATGTATATTGATATTTAGTAAGCAATAAAACACATTGTAGTGAGGCAGTGATTTTCAGAAATGTAAGTTATTGTTTTCATATATTACAAAAATCTTGCTAAATTTCATGATGCTTTTATTACTTTAACACTTCCAATAAATGATATTTATTGCTTCATTTTGTTAATGCATATTTTTATAGAATTATAAAATGATAATAAATCATTTTATCTTATGAATTTACAATACAAATATATTTTTATAACAATATAATTATATTTTTTAAAATATGTAAATCATCATGCATAATATTTATTATAAAATATAATTTACTTTTTTGCCTATTGTGACAACTTTGTTGTGATAATTTTTTTTAGTAATTCTTTATTTTTGAGCAAAAAATTTGATTTTAAATTTGTAAATTATAATAAAAAATTATTGAAAGGGATTTATAAATTCTTTTAAACAATTTAAAAGAATTAATAGATCCTTTCCAATAAAGTTTTTATTATAATTAAAAAAGTTATTGGAAGGGATTTTATTTATGCTACATAATGTATAGATATTTTTTTAATTAATATCTATACATTATAGATCTTTTACTATACTTGATAGAAGTCTTGATAAAATATTTCAGTGTTCTTATAAAGAGCACTTTAAGATATTTTTTCAATGTATCTAAATTTTATTTACTAACTTTACAAATGATTGTAGGTATTAATTAGATAATATTTATTATGTATTTCAAAAATATACTTCTGGCCATTCAAATTGCAGTACCAAAAAAGATCAAAGGTATTACAGCAGATTATATATTATGTGAAGATCAAATTATTGAAATTACAGCCTCTTATGAAGTATGATGTCAAAACCGATGTTGTGATCTTTGTTGGCTATAATCGTTGCCACCTGCTTTGACATTGAATCAAAGAAACTTTGGATGTATCCTTGAAGTATAGCAATTCATATAGGTTCAACATATTGTCAAAGTTGATTTGCTATAGCAGTATGTTATATATATATATACCAGGCCTATTGTTATTCAATTTGAACCACAAGTTTTTGATTGGCAGTAAATTTGAAATAGTTAAGGAAGCAATTTGATCTGATGGTAAATAACTCTTGAACATTACACGCTATTTGTGGTGTTGCACATTATCCTGTTGTAATGTGACTGATAACAAAAACTAAAAATGTGGGAGTACCACATTCCCTTAGACATCAGAGATGTAACACTGGCTGTTCAGTGTACTAGCTATTAGTACTATAAAAATGCAGGAGTGAAATCGTTACCACTATAAACCATAATGCTAGGTGTAGAATCAACATGAGGTTGATGCATAATACAATAGTTCCACAGTCTCTCACCACTGTATATCCAAATGGGAATCCGATCATTGTGGTGTTTTACATGGAAGCAAGATTTGTCAGTAATGGCCATATCATTCCATTGTCTGTGCCCATTGGTCATTGTACTGTTGGCAACAATAAAACTCATTTCCCCTCAGCTCAAATATCTGTGATTTGAATTGAGAGTAAATAAAGCAATGAGTGCTTTGTGGGCATTTCACTCAACTGCAAATAATGTTGAATGGTAAGAGCAGACAATGAATGATGTGTAACAAATTGAATATATTATCCTGTGAGTGAATGATGTGGCTGAAAAACCCCTTATTGCCATATGCACAGTGTGTCTTTCATAAGATGCAATTTGCACAAGGAGGTAATTGTGATCAGTTTCGTCAATCTGCCTAATGAATTAATACCAATTTAAATTTGTATTCACTAATTTAGCAAAATAATTGCTAAAAAATAGGGAAATTTTTATATCAAAAATAATTCGCTGTTAAAAATTTGAAAGCATTTCAATTTAAAAAATTTGACAAATATCTTTGCTATTGGTGCTTTGAATAATTTAAATCATAAATTGTGCTTTCACTCACCAAAAATCTCTTCAATAACATTTATCAAATCTATATTTAGCAAGAAAGTTAAATTGAACTAATATTGTACTTGTTTTTTTGAATGAATATATATATTTGTCAGTAGGCTGTTCTCCAAGAAAATCTCCAAGAGACAAAATATTTAATTTAATATATTTTGTTCAAACAAAATATATTAAATTAAATATTTTGTCTCTTGGAGATTTTTTTCCTTAAATTCCAATTATTAATTATCTGTTTTATATTTTTCTGTTTGTTACAAAATTAAATTTACATTAATAAGATGGAAATCATAACAAATTTTTTTGTAATTATAATGTTAATTGTAATTTAATGCAAAATCTTTTTCACTGTATTTTGACATGTTTATCAAATTTCTTTTTCTAGAATCTCATGTCTTGTATTTTATTATTATTTATTACTTTACACTTATTTTTGTAGAATTATCAAGTATATCTGTATTACTATCGGAAAAAATTCTATGAAAAAGTGTATTAATGAAAAGTTAAATACCTAAAATTAATAGTTTTTTTTTATTAATACATTAATTATAAAAACACATTTTAAAAGTATAGAAAATTTTTATGTATTTTGAAATCGTAATAACATTAAAAAATTGTTCAAAAATTGATGTTTTGAATAGTATCTAATTTGCCATTTTGAAAGATAAAGC
The DNA here is from genome assembly GCA_026290005.1 of Latrodectus geometricus. NCBI lineage: Eukaryota > Metazoa > Arthropoda > Arachnida > Araneae > Theridiidae > Latrodectus > Latrodectus geometricus. The sequence goes on from JAPDSC010036130.1 coordinate 693,717, forward strand.
TGTATTTTTTAGCATTTATCATAATTTTTTTGGCCATGATCTATTTATTTTTAATCTTGTGTTAGCTTAAATGTTTTTTAAAATTTTAAATATATTTGTATATTGAATTTTATTAAGTTCATGTCACTCTTCATAAAAATTTTATTTTGTTAGCAAACAATGGTGTTCCCAAACTAACAACTCCTTTGATTGAGTATTTGAAAGCTAGAAAAATTGAACAGCAGGTAATAAATGTTTTGTTTAACCTTTTTTTTTAGTGAATTTTATCTGAATTTTTTGGTTAGTTGTACTATTTAACCTTAAAACATAGAATAAATTAATTTTAACACTTTGTATAACTTGTGAGATTGCAACATGAAGAAAGATTTGTTATAGCTGTTGTTTTTATCGACTTATAAAAGCTGATGTTATGGATACATAACTAACTGCATTTCTGGTATTAAAATTAATACATTTTTGTTGTCTCTTTTCTCAGTTTTATATTTTCATTCTATACAACAATTATATTAGATTCATGTGTTTGTAAAAAGACCCTTATTTGGAGAGGGTACTGTGTGAGTTGTGGGAATAGGGCAGTGGAAAGGTATTGATCAATAGCAGTATGGGTGTCATTGTCAGAAGACCAGTTGTGTGGTATGATGAACATTGTGTGTTTGTTATGGAGGAGCATATTCGTAATGGTAATTTATGATTACTGTGCAGGCATTTCACATGTGATACAAACTTCGGCAACTGTTCTCGATTAAGTTTTAAAAATTAATTTCTGGAAAAATTATTTGTTTGAGTATCAAATTTTAGAGCAACAGAATGTGCACCAAACATTGCCCCACAGCCTTGCAAGCACTAAAAGAGGCAATAGCTACTTTTTCAATGGACATCTTTGGAGAAAGGCTTTGTTAATAAGTCAACAATGGTGGGTACCACATACCAGATAAATTTTAAAACCAAGTAATGTAAAATGGCAAAGAATTTGTTGCTTACAAATTAGTTTTTTTTTTTTTTTTTTTTTTTTTGTATCTTTGTCAACTGCCTTTTAAAGTAAGAGGTTCTTTTGCTGGACCCTGTATTTCATGTTGGTTATTTCTTACATTATGGAATTATCAAATAATGGTTGGACAATCTCAATATTACTATTTGCCTAAAAATGCCTATCTATTTAGAGAGGTTTTCTAAACTTCTTGGCTTTGTTAGAATAGAGGGGAATATGAAACAGGTCTTTCTCAAAACTAATAAATATCTTGGGAACTGTTAAAATTATGTTTTTGTCATTCTTATGATTTTTAACATAAAATTCATGCATTTATTTAACTTAAAATTTACATTTTTTTTTTATAAAGTCTTGAACTTACATTTTACTTTGAATTGAAAACATTCGTATAATACATGGTTAAATTTATTGTTTGGAATTAATATTCAGTATTGTAAAATACATTATGGGTGTGAAATTTTTCATCTAAATAGTTATATCTTAATTGTATCATTTTATCAAATTTTTGAATAAAAAAGAGCATACTATTTTTATTTTTTCTTTCTTTGAATCATCAGTTATATATCTAAATACTGCATCTGTATCAAAAGAGATCTCTGAAGCATTTTGTAGTATATTGTCTCTCTAGGTAATATTGTGTTTTGACATTCTTAATAAATTTTCCAAACAGAATATAGCAAAAGTACACTGTATCCTTGTTCTGTATGCTGTTCTTACTGCTTAGTTGGAAACTGAATGGTTAGAGCTCAAACACTGAATTTAACATATCAGGTATTGGATTTTTATCATTCATAGATACGTGTAGTAATTTAAGATTCGCCTTAAACCATAGGTTCTGGTCAAATTTCTCCTTATGAATAAAAAATGACTTAAAATGCAAATCAAACAACTTCTCTATAATAGATAATATGTTACCATAACTATGTTTTTATTTCTAAGCAAATATCCCCACTCAGCTTGTTTCTTGCATCAAAATCTTGAAAAAACTTTTTCCAAATAACATAGCCACCATGCTTATCTAAGTTCCACTTATTATATATAGATCTACTTTAAAAGCTTTTTGGTGCCATTCAGTTCCATTTATTGTCAAACAATTCACAAGCTCATAATTTCCTTCTGTGTTTCTTGGTCACTGCTATCTATGTAACTGACTCATTGGGAACACCGTGAACAGCCTGAAATATTACTGTGAAGTTTGTTGCTATTTGAACTTATTATGTTTGTTAAGAAATATTTTGAATTTGTCATAGGTAATAAAATTTTAAGTTCATATTTGTGTTGATATTCAAACTGTAAAATACTCTAAAACTTTTCTAATGTTTTTTAAGTTGCGTAATAAATATTACCAAATTTAATTTAATTACATAATAGATACACATTTATTGCTAAATTTTTTAAAACCAGTGAATATAAAAGGTGCTTCACTGCATTTTATGTTTTATATATTTTTTAATACATTTTCTGTATACTCTTCATAAGTGTTATCTTGTGAATAAACTTTCAGATTGATACAAAATAGGATCAAGGATTTAGTAACGTTGTAAAAATTATATTTTAACATTCAATCACAGAAAATTAGGGAAGAGAAAAGGGAGGAACGTAAGCGAAAGGAATTAGAAAAGAAGCGAATAAGAGAAGAGGAACGTCGTAGGAAGAAAGCTGAAAAGGATAAAGAAAAGGTTAAAGATAAATATAAAGATAAAGAAAGCTTGTCCGAAAAAGAAGCTACTGATGAACTTGAAGAGTCTCCTATATCTGATACTGTGAAACAATCTGAACCTATTGTCCAGGTAATATTCAAGCAAGAACTAAGATAAGAACTTTTATGTCTTGTTTTCATCATATTTCTTTCCAGATATAATTTTTGTTTTTCTGGGTAAGATTAAAAAAAGTTTTGCATTACTCTTATCTGCACGCATATTGTAAACTTTTCTGATTCTTTTTTTTATAATATTTTTAACCATAATTAGTTTCTTTTCTAATATTTGTAATGTGTAATAATTTTTTTTTATTAAAAATCTTAATTTATATTGAATTTCTAAGTTTTCCTTTATTGTTGAATAATAGAATTTTTGACTATATTATGTTTTCTCACTTAATATAAAAGAGAAAGTTATGTTTCTAGTATTTATGTTTCTAGCAAAAAGATTTTATTAATAATCATCAGTAGTTTCTAAGTAAAATGGAAATTGTAAAATTTTTTATTTATTATCTTTTTTTAAATTTTATAAAATAATTAAATCACTTTTTAAAACTTGCAATTTTTTAAAAAAAATATAAATATTCTAAAAATTTCAGGTAAAGATGTACAAACAAAATTATAATTACATGTTTCTTTTAATATTATTTAATTTTGCTGCTTTTTCATCAGTGGATTACTGGGTTTTTTCAATGCTAATAAAATTTCAATTATATTTATAAAAGAATAATTCACCTAAACAGTTAAATAAGGGAATTATGGAACTAACATTATCTTTACAATACAGATCAATTATAAAATAAATGGTTTCAAAGTTTCTCTGAAAATTTTTTTAAAAATTTAATTAAAGAGCCAGTTGAAGAGATATGTAAAATTTTGTTTTAGATAGAAAAATAAGGATAATTGTATTTTGGTTGGAAGCAAAATTATTAAATATCTCTTATTAATTCAAGTAATTCCTTCTTATATTTGCCATTAATCAAAAGTAATGTAATCATCAATATGAAAGTTTAATTACTTTAGTGATATCTCTGTTATATAAATTTCTTTTTAAATATCTGAAGTTGTTGGGTCTGATAATGACATGAAATCTCTAAGAGATACAGTTTGAATAAAATTGCTGAAACTTTTCTTAATGATTAAATAATTATGAAAAGAAATATTCTTTAGAAAGCTGAACTTTTTTCTAGTTCTATGTCATTAGGATAATGTTCTACCCTGAATTACTGTATTTACTAGTATAAGAGACACTCTTTTTTATACACATTTTTAAAGAATAAAGCTATTACTATTCATTATAATGAATTCACAGATAATTTTAAAAACTTTAAAAGGTGTTAATAAAATTAAAAGCAAATTCAAAGAGAAATAATTTTTTTCAGTTTTTTTAAGAATAAAAACTTTTGCATTTCTTTTTTCATTATGTGTATTAATTGCATAAATGTCTAAAATTTGATTAAAAATAAATTTGGTATAATACAAAGCTACTGTGAATAATGATTAGGATATTTCCCATGTATTTTTAGAATAGTTATAATTGACAATTAATCTGTGTTTCATAAAAATACATAAAAATGTCTATTTGATATTTTTATTTAAAAAATGGCTCTTGGCGTAAAAAAGATTACCGTATTTTCCTGTACATAATCTGCGAATTATGTGTTAAAAAGTTTTAAATTTGGTTGTGCATGTATGCCACCATTGATAATCTGATAAAAAACATTTTCAATTAAAAAAGCTTACAAAAAAGTTTTGGAAGAAATGCTGTTTATGTTTAATAAAATAAATAACAAGTGGCACCACAACATGGCTGACTTATCTCGGTTATTATCAGCTTTGTCCTATGACATTTCAACGTTCCTCTTGAAACATATTGTAGTTGCAATTCTCTAACATCAGTTTGTATTTCATCACGCAGAAGCCAAAATGTTTAAGTTACAAAAAAATTTTTTAATTAAAAGCTATAGAGAGGGCAAATAAAAAAAAAATGCCTACAAACTTGTTAAATGTAAAGTATAAAACTAAGTATGCGTTGTACAAAAGAACAAAGTATCCAATACGCATTTCAAAAATAATCCATTTCTTTAATTTAATTATTAATGAAAAATATATATTTTATATTTAAAACATGTTTAATTTCATTTTAAAAGTTATTCGAAACTAAAAATCAAAAAGTTTTTCTAGAATCATCTTGGAATTCTCTTTTGATCAATCTCTTGCTTTCATCTCAGCTTATCACACTTTGCAATGAGGTGGATTCAAACACGATCCAATCAGATATTTTTATAATTAATTTTTATTCTGTACAATTTATTGTACGTTAAATAACACTGTGCATTTTTTATTTTATGTCGACACCCATATTATCTGCGGCATATATCTTTGACTATTAGCCAAAGAAAAAAAAAAAAAAAAAAAAAACTTCCACAGATTATACCTAACGTGACCAGACGTCCCATTTTAACCAGGATTGTCCCTTTTTAAAATTGAGTCCTGCTGTATCTGAAATGGACTGCGAGATCCAAAATATTGTCCCATTTTCAGAAACCACATGAAAATTTGAGTAGCAGACGGCCGGCCGGCCATTGCCCTGCCCGCTGCCGCGATGTGACCGCAAGAGCGTGATTGCGTCGATGGAACGATGACCAAGAGTGGCTAGGATGTCATATCGCTCATGTTTTGTTGACTTATTGAATATTGTTTGACAAACTTTTTGTTTGCCCACTTCTCATTATTTGTTTTGTTTGATACTCATGTAGTAAATAATTTAAATTTCTTTTGGTTTGAAATCACAAGTTAAAATGCAGAAACGCAAATGTTTGTTCAATATTACCTTACAAGAAAAATATTCGTTTATCAAAGAAATAAATACTCCATCAGATGTCTGGTGTAAAAAGCCTCGTACAGAATTTAGTGTTTCCCACAGTTTTGGCGGCGATATTGAACAACATTTAAAGCCTGACAAACATAAAAATGTCGATTGTGCAACCACTTCGAGTTCTTCATTGTTAAACTTTTTCAAGAAATCGGACACTCCAACTATGAAGGACTTGGATATGACTGCAGCAGAAAGTGTCTAGACTTATCACACGATACAAGAAAACCAGTTTTCATTCTAATGATTGTGTACTGAAATTGATTCAATGGTGTTTTGATCCCAAATTTACATGCGCACGTATGAAATCAGAAGCTATTGTAGTAAATGTTTTGATGCCTAAGTTAATGAAAGATAACCTTTATAAGTGCAATTGTATTACAATACTAAAAAAAACATCAAACCACAGTAGCAAGAAAATATGCCCCATTGTAGCACGATTTTTTAACTTTATGCAAGTAAAAGTTATTTAAACCAAGTGTTGACAGATAATAATTTGACAACAAAAGTCATAGCATTTTGTGGAGACAATGCCAACGTCAATTTTGGAGGTGCAGTTAAGCGAGGAACTAACAATGTGTTTACGAAACTAAGATCATCTCCGAAAAAAAAGAATAAATGGGTATTTGGGATTTGGAGTCCAAGTAATTCATAATGCAATAAAATTTGCTACAAGTAGGCTATCCGTAGATTGTGAAAAACAATATTGTTGAAGATATATTCATTTTTTTATATTTATTTGATTTAAGTTAAAGCTTTAGAGCAGTTTTGTGCTGAAACGGAATATCAACAAATGCTCAGCTATTGCAAAACCAGATGGTTTGCTCTTATGCCTGCTTTGGAGAGAGTTTTAAAAATGTGTCAGCCATTAAAAAGTTACTTTTTGTGTACTGAAAAATGTCCCCTGTTACTAAAAAACTTTAGATCCCACATCCGAATTGTGGTTTTATTTTTTACACGCTCAGTCAGCAAGTTTTTATCAAGCTGTCTTAAAACTTGAAGATCTGACTATCGACAATTGAAGCTGCAAGAGAAATAGAGCAATTAAAAGACAATTTAACTAAGAAACGCAGACTAATGAGTTTCTTCCATTTATGGTCTGTCATTGTTAAAATTGGAAGATAGTGGTACTGATATCATTGAAGAATTTGTGAAAAGGACTGCTACAAAATTTTATAAAACAAGCTGTGAATATCTGGAGCAGCGGACTTGTTTTCTTGCCAAAAAATTTTATTGGGCAGATTGGGAAAAAGGTTCTTACATAGGAAGACACTCAAAAATCTCTGGATTCAAAAGCAATATATTGACTGTAAGAAAGGTACTTAAGTTTTTGACAAATTTTCATTAATTTCTAATTACATTGCATCGCAAAAAACAACAGAATGGAATAATTTAAATGTTTCCACAGAAACCCGTTGAGTAGAAGTATTCAAACACTTTCGCACCAACAATCTTCAGCATAAAACCTTTTTCTATTGTAACTGAATGTATTTAATGTTTGCCTGCTACAAATGCTCCAGTAGAAAGAGTATTTTCTATTATGAACAAATTGTTAACATCGGGGAAAACCCAGTTAAAAATTTGAGTTCTAGAAATGTTGATAATTAAGGTGAATTAAAAAAAAAAAAATCATGCTAAGAGTTTCATTCTTACTTGAAATCGTCACCTGCTATATTAAAATAAGTTTGTTCTTCTGATAAATATAACTAAACATTTTGGGTACCTATATTTTGTGATTCATAACTTTTAAGCCAACTAACTTTTTCTGAATAAATAACTATAAAAAATGTTTTTTTCATTGATTACTTATGATTTGACCTAAATAAACCTATGTCCCGTTTTGAGTCAAAAAACAAATGGTCATGTTAATTATACTGTGCTGTGGATTATGTAACACTTTTTTTCTTTTATTCATAAAAAAAAGTCTTGCAAATAATACACCGTTGTATATTATATGTAGGAAAATATGGTAATTGGACTCATTAATAAAGAGCCATTAGTATACATTAAGCTAATAAATCACATGAGCATTTTTTCTGTGGTAATTAATGACTAAAGTGATTTATAGTTTTAAGCAACAATGTAGCATCTCTTTATAATCTTTCTCAACTGAAGAACATATCTGCTCAACTCTTCAATTGGTGCTAAATAATGTATAATGTCTGCAAACTGAGACTAAGATTTCGTAAAACTATGCAAATTTTCTGACTGATGCAAATTTTCTTTGTAATTTTTTTCTACTATTAATGTGATCTACAGATCTTAACAAAACATCTTAAAGCCACAAATATCTTTGATAATTTCATACAATTTCTGTGCATAAATGTATTTCTCTTAAAGGATAAATCCATATTTAATATTCACGTTCTATGACTAACCATTTACTGAGATCACCTGTAAGTGTGGTTTTGTGCACTGGCCTACTTCCCTGTATCGAGCCCAGAGTTGGGCTCTACCAGTTACATGGAAGCTGCTGACTGGGAACTTTGTAAATCAGAAATAGGGACCAATTAATTGTTATTCAAAAACTTATCAAACAAAAGTCCCCAATATTTGACTTGTTTATTATTGATTTTTGACCAATATTTGAACCAGATATATCATTTCACTTGGAGAATTTTGCAACCAGGATTTGTTTAGCATGTCTTAGATGCATTTATTGTATTAGGAACAAGACAGATCTTCGGTTAAGTCAGGATTTGAACTCTTTACTTTCTGATAATGAGGACAATACCCTAGCCAACCAGGTCACTACAGTCTTTTGGAATGGCATGTTTAGCATATAAATGTAACTGCACACTTTCAGTGGCTGTGTATAAATATTTTGAAAATAAATTTCAAAGTACTGATTTTAAAAACTTATGACTTGTGCAGATTTTTATTAAGCTAGTATCAAAATAGTTAGCATTTTGGATTTCAGTATAATAGTTATAAATATAAATTGAATATGACTAGGCGTTTATACTTGTATTTTTATTTTATTAGAAAAGTGAATTTAAGTTGATTTTGAAATGTTGTTCCAAATTCTTTAAGAATAATTTCATATTAGTACTTTGTAAATAAGTATAATTTGATTAGTTATGTTTTTAAATTTTTTCAACATCTTTTTGTTACAATTATAAAATGTTGCAAAAGCAGTAAATTATATTTTCAAAGATTTCTGATTACCGTCAATATAGATGTTACTAAATAATCCATGTTTGTTATTATTTTCAAATCTGCTTATAAAAGAATCCTTGTTTATTTAATTTATAAACTTAAAATTATCTTGCATACATTTAAAAACAACTAAAGAAATTGGAATTTGTTATATTTTCATTACAGTTGTATCTTACTTTATTTAGTTTTAAAAAGGTCTTAAAGCATATATTTTGATTACAATTCTGAAATTTTTTCTTAAATATTTTTTTAGGTACTGAAGAATCCTGAGCGAGAGAAAGAAACAAAAGAAATTACTACACCACAAAAAGGCAAAGATTATTTTGTTCCTTCACGAATAAACAAAGAAAAGGAACGGGTTAAAAAGGATTGGGAGCGGGACCGCATTCGTACGAAGGAAAAACAGAAAACTCCAGTTAAATTATACTATAATTATAGAGATCGAAGTCGTAGGGATAAAAGTGACTACAAGTAAGTGAAATGACTTTTAATCCTATTTTATTTATCCAAAATATTGTGATTTCTTACTTTTTTAAAAACATTTCTTTCAAACTCTATCTTGCCAACATAATTTTCTCTAAAAATTTAAAAGTATAAGCATTGCTTTATATAATTTATAATAAATATATTTTTTTATGTCAAATATATTTTATGAAATGACTATTACAAAGGAAAAAATGTTTTACTCTATAAATGCCAGAAATTATTTTTCAGCTATTTTAAACATGTTGTATGTAATCTTTAACCCCTTCACGCCTGTCACGGCTATGTGCCAGCAACGATACAACATTTCAGATACATGTACATTAGACCTTCTACTCGAAATGGGAGAAGCATGACTCACATACACGTGCTTTTGTCTATATAAACAAAAGAGTAAATAAATGTTTCCGAATGGCGTGCTTTATGGTATCTCTTTAAATTTGCACCTGGTAGTTTATTGTAAGTAGAGAAGTTTTCATTTCGCTAAAGTGTTGGATATTTTGATTTGCAGTTCAGTTTTAGAAAATAGTTAGATCTTGTTAGACGTGATTTCTTTCTGTTTTTACCGTTGTAATGTCGAAGCGTCGAAATTTTTTAACAAAGCATAAAATAGCAGAAATGATGCAAAATATTTCAGATATTGATTCCGAAACAGATTCTGATAGTAGTGATAGTGATACTATGATATATTCTGATCATAAAGAATCTGGCGTTGATACTTCGCAAGTTTCATGAATTTAGGCTTAATAGCAATAAAGCTCCTGGCCCTGGACAGACGATCGCGTCAGACACTGCCAGCCTCCGCGATAAGCGCACGTTTGAGCTACCCATCACGAAGGGGTTAAAAAATATATTATATATGAGATTTTTGTGTTATTCTACATTGTCAGATCCATTTTTTATTTTAATATTTTTATTTTGTGAATTTAAAGAAATGCTAGAAACATTTTTGAAGTTAAAATCTCTAAATAAATCCTTTTTAATATAACACCTAAGGCGTTGCAGTAAAGAGACTTTTTACCTGTTTGTTTATAAAATTTGTTATGCTTTAGTTAATTATATTTAGGGAAAAATTTTATATAGAATTTTAAGTTTGCAAATGCAAAATTTATTAAAATTGTAGTGACTTGATTTGAAATCATGCTTTGTGTTTTCAATGTAAAAGCTTATTAATTAGTGTTGTCTAACCAAATTTGTATGGATAAATGTAATATTTTTTAATAGCCTTATATTGTGTGAAATAAAAAAGTTGGAAGAGAAAAATAAAAAAATTTCATTGAAAGAAAACTGTCTAATTTTCTTTTGGAGGTAAGGGACTCAAAAAGTAAAAGTTTTGATGAAATAATAATAAAAATGTTGACTGTAGCTTTTGCTTGCTAAAATGGATAAGAAAAACTTAAAAAGAATTTAAATATTAAATTTTCAGCCCTAATTAAAATTTATTTTTCTATCAACAAAATAGAAATATGTTATGAAAGAAATATGTTAGAAAATGTAAAACCAAATCTGTTTTTTACATTTATTATTTTAAAATTTATTAATTTTACAATTTATATTAAGTAACCACTTTTGAAATACTAAAGAGATTAATAAGTATATTATTTTTGTACGAATGAACAAGGATAATTGAGAATTTAGTGCATATCTGAAAAAGTAAAAATTGTGCAAGCGTTATAAAGGTATGTGTATGTTAATTTGCTTAGTATTATTACATTTTGAATAGGTTATATGAAGGTGTGAAACAGTATGAAAAAATTATGAGTGTGTAATTATCAAAGTGTAATTAAAAATTACAAAAGCTATTAAATAAAATTTCTCTTTTAAAATTTATAACGTGTATCATGGTTATGTGTAAAAGATTTTGTTTGCACATTAGATTAATTATTTTATATTTTTATTAAATTCTAGAATAGTGTGTTGGTAGAATTAAAAAATAAACAGTTACCTTGGATTTTGAATCATGATTCACTCTCAGATACAAAACAAAATTATAGTTTTTGGAATCTATTTACACTAGATGCTAAGTGTAAAAGCTGTTATTTTTAACAATAAGCAAAAGATCATTATAATAAAATTAGATTTATACATATACTTAAATGTTGGCTGTAAAAAAAGGTGTTAAATACTTTACAAATTACAAATATTAAGGATTTGGATAATAAAAATGTTCATCTCATTGTGAACATCTTGTAAAAAAATATTAGGTACATCAAATTCTGTTTCAACTTCATTATTACTTTGATCAATAAATAATGATTTCTGTTATCATTAAATATATTTTATATTTTGATCTATATTTCTAATGTATTTAAAGATACATTTTTTGTTTATGGTAAGTTGGCAGGCCCACTCTGGCCCCCAGTTCATAACTTTGATTACTATTGTCGTACGACACTTTTAGTTTATGATATCATCTAAATTCTGCTGGTGGAAACACGAAGTTTGCCCAAGCGGTGTTTATTTAAGCTTTTAGCTATTTGACATTATGATGTTGGAATTTTGCTCGCCTGAACTTTTTCTTTAAGAACCAATTTGGGTAATTTTTTTCTTTTACAGAGATCTCTAAGCTTTTTCTCCTCAAAAATGTTTCTAAATTAAATCTGAATACTAATGTAAATGTATATTTACTATGAAACTTCAAAATTGGACCAGCTGGGTTCTATAAATGTTCTTGTAAGAAACTAAAAATAAAAATGGAAGTTTTCTCTATTGTTTCCATTTGAGTGTGGGTAAGTAGATTTAGGATTCTTTCCATAGGATTTGATGGAACTGAAACAATCTACTGTTACTGGGTCCCTCATTGTATTGTCACGACTTCTTTGTTTTAGAAAACTTTCTATTTTGCTTACAAGTTAAATATATTACTTGTTAAATATTGGAATATTTTTCGGTTAAAATGCTTTAGGGTTCTATTCTTGATTTAATTTTTATTTATGTTTGTATTCATGAAAATTTTGTACTTGGATATTAAATGAGAGCTAAACCTAGTGCCATTTTTTTTAAGTAAAACAAAATTTTTAAGTTTTGTCCATATAACATCTGCCTTGAGTAAGGATAATTGTAATGGTTTATGATCTATTAAACTGTAGGTTTATCTAATTACATTTATGTGCAAAAAATTATTGTTGAGCAACAAAGCAAACAAAGACCAGTTATGGTTCAAAAACCCATAAAAAAAACTTTTTTTTTTTCTTGTAAAACCCAAATATTTTACTCAACATTGAATACACCAATACAATACTGCTCCAAGATTTTTACTGTCATTTACATTCTTTACCCACTGTAAGACAAATACATGTTTCTTTTGATAAATAATCCTTTGTGATTTTCTAGGAACAGTTTACAGCATTTTTTCAAGGATAGTCCATTATGATACTTTTCTGAGAAAAACTTTTTTCTTTTGACATATAATTGTAATTTCATTGTACTCTTGTAGAATTTTCACATATACTAAACATCCTTGTTATTCTGTAGTTTGTATTTTCTTTTACTCACTTAATGAATTTACATTTGAAGTAAGTACTAGGTTTGTTTCATTTGATCAGATCCTGTGGCAACTAATAAGAACATTAGATCAACTATATTTTGATTTAAAAAATGTGATTTATTAAAACTTTCTATGTTCATTTCATAATCACAAGATTCAAAATTCTAAGGAAAGTCTAATATTGTGTTTTTCAAAATTACAACTTTAAATAATTTGAGAATAATAAAACATTCTGCAACTATTCCTGCAAATTGATTCTAGTCAAAATGTAGCTTTCATGCCTAATTATGTCCTTTTTTTTAACCCTGTTTACAGAATTATACCCCAAGAATTTTCTCATCTGTATTGTTTCTCTTATTGCACATTAATTCAATATAACATTGTTCAAACCTCCTGGAAAATCCTTTGAAAGAATTATTTCAAAAAATACATCATTGATGTGCATTTCAAATTTATATAAAGAAAGGGTGTACATTATTTGATGACTACCAAAAATGAGAAATTTGCATTTACACGTGTTATATGTGAGAAAATACGATCTATAAGTTTGATTTTTTTTTTTTGTCAGGTTATATAGTGGTAGAAAAAATGAAAGTGATTCTTCAATCAAGAAGTGTAAAGATGACGTAAAATCATCAGATATGCCTGATGCAAAAGAATCTGAGTTACATGACAATAAAAAGGATGAAATAGAGATAGAAGAACCTTCTTCTGGATCAAATAGTCAATGGTTATCTAAGGACAAGCGAGGCAATAGTTGTCCAGGCAATGTTGAAACTTCAGGAAGTCAGAAAGATAAAGATGAAATTTCTTCTCAGTTCAGTGATTCTTCAAAAAGTATCTCTCGTGAAGATGTTGATAGTAATGAAATGTCAAAGGGTAATAATAGTTTGGACTATAGAGATCAGCGCAAAGATCCTAGAGTTGAAAGACGAATACGAAACAAGGTAATTTTCAACCTTAGAATTCAAATTTAAAAATATTTGTCATTCATTTTTCTTTTATCAATTTTCTTCTTTATTATTATGATTAGCTACAAATATATGCCAGTGGTTTTCAATGTGTTCCCAGTAGTACCTAATTAACAAATTAGTTGAAATTTATGAAAAAATAATTATCTTAATTGCACAAAATACTGGAAAAATAAGGTTTTAATACATAAGAATATATAGCATGAAACTTTATTGTAATATATATATATAATATATATATATATATATATATATATATATATGAAACACATATTCTATTAATTGCTGAATGTTTAATTTTATTATGTAATAAAACTAATAAATTGTATAAACATTAAAATAGGTAATGCTAAACAAAAATTGTTAACTATTCCATTATACTCCCTCAATCCATCATCAAAACAATTGTTTTAGCAGTTTTCGTCAAAAATAAAGTTTGTCAACTAATGATAATCAATTTTTAAAATATACTATTTTTAGTAGTTTCTTAAATGGTAAACCTTTTTAAGCAATACATGACACAAATAGAATATTAATAGATGATTATGATATCAGGATATGTGTAAAAATTATGAAATTCCCTTTACAGAATAAGAGTATACGAAATATTTTCTTTTTTTTAATTTGAGCCAAACGCACAATTTATACTAATCATTCTGACTATGTTTAACCTCTTCGTGACGGGTAGCGCAAACATGCGCTTATCGCGGAGGCCGGCAATGTTTGACATGAGTGTCTGTCCAGGGCCTGGAGCTTTTTTGCTATTAAGCCTAAATCCATGAAATTTCCAAAGTATCAACGCCAGATTCTTTATGGTCAGAATATATCATAGTACCACTATCAGAATCTGTTTTGGAATAAATATCTGAAATATTTTGCATCATTTCTGCTATTTCATGCTCTGTTAAACATTTTCGACACTTGGACATTGCAACACTAAAAAAAGAAAGAATTCACGTCTAACAAGATATAATTTTTTTCTAAAATTGAACTGCAAACCGAAATACCCAATGCTTTAGCGAAAATAGAACTTCTCTACTTACAATAAACTACCACGTGCAAATTTAAAGAGATGTCATTAAAGCACACCATTCGGAAACATTTTCCCTTTTTGTTTATATAATCAAAAACACGTGTATGTGAGTCATGCTTCTCTCATTTCAAGTGAAAGGTCTAATGTACATGTATCTGAAACCATATGGACATACAATGCCATCTTGTGGCAGAAATCATAGTTTTTAAAATGTTCCAGGACACGGGCACAAATATGTGACTTTCGGGGCTGAATGGGAAAAGGCTCTGGCATGCCTGCATGACAGTCGGCGCGAAGGGGATAACAGTTTGAATTTAATTTTTACCTTCAGGGTGGATGTTTGTAGTGGTTTTGGAATCCACTTTAAAGTGAAAGTTTAGTTGAATTAGTCCTCAAGTGCAAAAGGTGGACAAACAACAAATAAGCCAAATTAAAAACTAAATATTTTAATGAAATCATTTATCATTTTAAATCTTTAATTAAGATGGTTTACATAGTTTTTATAAATATTTATCTACATCATTGAAAAATAAAAAGATACACAAGTACATGCATATTTGATGAAAAGTAATATGTAGGATAATGATATTAATTCTAAGTGAATACCAATATTTCCTAAAATAATAAATAAAAATTAAATGATGTTCCTAAACCTTGTTTCTTAGCAGTGTTTGAAACATCTGTCAGTGAATTGTAATGTTCTTAAAGTGTATTATTCTTTCTTCAATATAATTAAATATTCAGTTTAAACCCTAAATGTAATCAAGATTTCGTAGAAAATAATGGAAAGCATTTGTTTATTTAAGAAAAAGAAAATTATTTAGAAGAGGGAAAATTATAAATTAGATGTAAGGAAATAATTACTCAAATAAAAAATTAATTATTTTAAAAAATATTATTTTTCTTATTATAATATAAAAATCTATTGTAGAAAATTAATGTAATATTGAATAGTTTCCCCCCCCCCCCATATAAGGTTATTTTTCCCTGTCATCCAATCAATGAAATTGAGATTGTCCTATTATCATTCGACACTATTATAAAATGCTCATTGTTAAACTACATTTCAATAAATAATTTTCAGAGGTCTTTCAATTTTCTTATATTTAATTTTTTCTCTATATATTTTCAATTTCTAAAATGCAGGATATATAAAATAAATATCATAAGATCTATTACATTTATTTATTTTCATAAAGATAAATTGTATCGTTTAATGATAATTTTACATATCCACAGAGTATTTTTTGTACAATATATTAAACATTTCAGTATGAAATATCTTATTAGGAATTTCCCATTTAAATCCATTATTACTGAGTTTCATTGGCTTTTCATAAAACAATTTATATCTTGTTTTCAATTGCCAAGTGTCAGAGAACCATTAATCAGTTTTTAAAACATCAAATAGAAAAAATATTTCATATTTTTATAATATGTTAAATTATAAAACTATTTTAGGATGTTATCTAGTCAAATTTTATAAGTTGTAAATTTTTTTACCAGGATCGTCCATCTTTGGAAATTTATAGGCCTGGTATGAGGCGTTTCAATACTCAAAGAAGTAGTCCTCAAAAAGAGGTTCCAACATCAACTAGCAATTCTTCAAGTCCTAGTCCCACTCCACCAGTTACTTCTATCATTAGTAAAACATATTCAAAAGAGGAAGATAAAAGTGAAGTTAAAAATGATGTAACATAAAACCCAATTAATATTTACATGGAAGAATTAAGAAACAAAATGTATAACTATTTGATATTTTAAATTAAAATATATGTACATATGTATATATTAGCTTAATAAAATTTTAAGTTACTTGTTAAAACCATTTTGTTTGGCATTTTTAAATCAGAATTTCAGTTTAGATCTTGTGACATTGACCATAGTTTAACTACTGTTGAGATAAAAATTTATTTACAATTCAAATATGGAATATGTTTGTCAAAAACGTAAAACATTTGTATTTTATTTACAGGTAAATGAGAAGTTTAACATAAATTCTGAAGAATTTGAAGTTATTATATATGTATCATATTATATTAAAAGTTTTTTGTTCCATTAATAAATTTTGTGAAGCACAATTGAAATCAATATTTACAGGCAAAATAATAGTAAATATATATATTTTTTTATGTTACTTTTAAATGACAGTTCAGTTTAATCAAACATTTTAAGTTGAAAAAAAATTAAGAGACATTTTTTATAAGATGGCTTATATATAACTTCTGAAAAAGAGTAATAAAGTTGTAGCTTTAAATGGTAAGTTAACTTTGTAATTCTTAAACTGAATATTCAGAACAAATTTCCACAAATATGCAATCAATATGTTTTTTAAATTTTGAAAAATTACTATTTTTTAACATCAAATATAAATTTATAATTTATAGTATATACTTCATTTCAAGTGTATGTTTTATTACTAGTATATATTTTTTGTATGTACATAAAATGTGTCATTTAACTTGTGGAAAAGAGTATTAGGTAGTTTTTTTAGGTATATTTTGTTCAAACTGAAGTATAAATTGTGTAATTTCTAAAATTAGTTGATCGCCTTTATACCAAATTTTGTTTATTTTTTATTAAAGATTTTTTTTTCAATAAGAAAATAATAATTCTTTTTTTTTTTTTACTTGTGTGTTATAAATTTTTCAATGTTTGTAAAATATTTTCATAAATTAATATCAACTATATTTTATAATAATCATCACAATTTAAATAAATCTATAAACAATGAAACATTTGTAACAAATATTAAGTTTAAAAACTTTATACAATATTTTATTTATAATTATTGCACATATATATCAATTTTGAAATCTTCAATAATTACAACTTTACATTCTATAATCTACAATTAACATGGTAAAACCAATATCACAACAAAATCAGTAATTCAATATGAATGATGTTCATTATGAATACAAATGTCAACCAATATTTTATTTCTTAGGTAACAAAAATTGCTTTTTGAAGATCCTTACTTAGATAATATATTTAATCTTTCATTGTATATAAAAACTACAGCAATATTTTTAGAGCAAAAAGATAGCTAATAAGAGGCTGCCAATTCAAATATCAGTCTCATTACATGATCATAATTTAATTACAATAATCTTTTAGTCGATTCAGATTGCATCCTAATATCAACAAACGTTCTATTATTAACTTTTGTATAATAAGCAATTAATACAAGAAAATGATTAAAAAAAAAAAAAACATTTATGCAAAATAATTTGATTTTCTTTTTTTTACCCAATTATTTTAAAAGTTGTTTCATGGTTAAACTTGCATAAGTAATATAATAGTTTAACTTGAAAATTAGAGCACTGATCAATTTTTTAGTTTTTAAAGATCCTTCATGTTTTACACCATGCCCATATATTAAAAACTATTTACAAATATACAAAACTGATGTATATAATACAATTGATTTTCTCAGTTTTAAAACTATCCCCGCACTGTAGAAGGCTGGCACGTAACAGGATTATTAGGATCATTGGATGTTCCACCAGGTCCTTGAGAAGGTGGCCTGTGAAAAAGTAAATATATATTTATAGTTATAAATAATACATTTGTTTTTGGAGATCATTTACAATTAAGAAATTTTATGCTTTTAAGCTTAAATTTGTCCACAAATGCTTTATATTAAATATTTTGATTGATACAACTTCAAAATATGAGTGTCATTTGTGAAGCATTTAGATCTTGTTTAATAAAATTTATTAGCATATCTAAAATAACATATTATTAAATAATGTTTCATGAGAAAATCATATGAAGACAAGTGTTACAGCATATATTTTTGAAGAAAATAATTATGGAACATAATTTTTATTTAAAAAAGTAAATTATAGTTATAGCAATTTGTTTTAATATTCAGAAACAATATATAAAAATTACTTAAGTTCTAATTTAATTATCGATACAATTAAATGTAAGTAGTTTACTCATTGTAATTTGTATAAAAAATCTTTGTTTTAAATTATATCTGATATATCCAATTGGATGTTTTATTTTTTTAAATATTACTTAAAATTATATTAAAGATTTAAATTACTTAAAAATATATTAATAAAGCATTTATATTATATGTGAAATTAATCTTTCAAAATAAATTCTTTGTAAAAGGTCTTTTAAATATATATATTTCTGATAAATTATTTTTTCTATAGTTAGAATTTTTTTTTTTTTCCTAAAATAATTTTTGTCTAAATTATTTAATGTATGAGGTGTCAATTTATAATGTGAAAATTGCACTATTAAAAAAATTTCTAAACCTTAAGTAACAATGTTTAAAATTTATATCAAATTTATTTAAATTATACTTAATTTATGAATTAAAATTTTAAAAGTATTATATACCAAATAAATTTAATCCCTAAACTCTTAAGTAAACTTTAATATTGATTTAAATTCAAGTTTACTTATTCAGTTTGGGTGATATAAGAGTAAGTGTTAATATGTGCTTAGATAATGGCCCAACTAAAGAAAATGTAAATATTGTGTATCAACTTCTTATGTATATTTTATTTGGATATCTGATTATTTCAATATATTTAGTTAATTCAGCCTATTTTTTGGTTAATTATAGTTTTTATTTTTGGTTCCTTCAAAGATTTACAAATTATTACTTGACTCAGTATTTAGTAATATTGATTTTATGACAATCTCAATAAAGAAGGTAATAAAACAAGAGTAATGATTTGCTAGATTAAATAGTAAATTTTAAAATTATTTTATAACATTAAGAGGCAATTATAAATGAAAAATGTATAGACTATTTTTTGAGTTAAATATTAAAATATTGCATAGCTACATTATTTTACTCTAAGTAGAATTAATAATCATTATGTGTGTACATGTAAGTTGGAAATTGTAAATATTATAAAGGCTCTTTAGTTGAATTCTTGAAACAGCAGTACAATGTTATCTTACGATGGCATTAAGATACATTTTTTATGTTCATTTATTTTTAATTAATGATTGTATATTAATGTAGAATAAAGACAAAATAGGTGCATTAGATTATAGCAAATGACACCAAAATGTGATGGCAAGTTGACTTGTTTCTTAAATAGTATAAGGAATTTTATACTATTTAAGAGTGTACCTTAACTAATAAAATAGTTGTTGGAATGCATACTTAAATTTAATTTGAAATCTCGCATTCAAATATATTAAGCTTTTCTTCAATTTGGAATGGTTATCAATAATACTATCATTAGAATTCTAAATTTGACACACTTTTACAAAAATTATATTATCCTAAAAGATTATATGTTTAGCTGTATAATATCCTAATACTATATATATATATGAAAAGAAAAACTATCTAAAAGCCTCATTTGAATTATTACTGAATTAAAATTAAAATTGTTTTTTTTACTGCAATTATTTGTTATATAATTTTGCATCA
The DNA here is from genome assembly GCA_026290005.1 of Latrodectus geometricus. Classification (NCBI taxonomy): domain Eukaryota; kingdom Metazoa; phylum Arthropoda; class Arachnida; order Araneae; family Theridiidae; genus Latrodectus; species Latrodectus geometricus. Next base: position 713,828 of record JAPDSC010036130.1, read on the forward strand.
AGTGTTTTTTATTTCTAAATTTTGATATAAAATTATAAAATACAATTATATATATTAGGCTTTATGAAATGCTTTGCACATACAGTTTTAGGTATTGATTGGGAATAACTGGGAGAGTAATTATTTTATGAAATCTATTTTTTTCTAGTTAATTAAATCGGTTAGATTTGATTGTAAATAGACTTTCTACTTGTAACTTAGTTTATATTACATACTATTACTGATAAAATTGTATGTGCAAAACAAAAAATTTACATTTTATAATCAATAAAAATGTACATCAAAAGAAATCTTACATTCATTAGCATAGATTACTTATATGCATAGAAAAAACTGATTATAATTATAAGTGAAGATATGAAGTTAATTTTTAATTTGTGAAGATAAAATTTCTATTTTAAGACTTGAAAGTATGTTCTGTTATAATGTAAAATATCATTTGTTGAATTTTAATAGTATGAAATGGTTTTTTTTTTACATCTAAATACTAAATAATGATTAACAAGGGAGTTATTTTGAACTGAAATTATAAATTTATGATATTTTTAAAATATTAAAATACCCCATGAATATAAAGCTTCTTTCCACTTGTGCATTCACTTTAGAAGTAATTTTTATAAAGATAGTAAAGATTCATTTTGTGGAAAAGGATTGAAGGTGGATTTTGTAAGAAAGAAAATGACAAACATACCAACTTTGATAAACATTTCTATAAAGAAAATGCATCCCCAATTTCCAAATAATAAATTGTAGAAAAAAAAAATACATGTATATTTTCATTTTTTAAGCATTTAGTTATGCTGAATCATTTATTTTATGTTTCACAGAATTTTATCTTTTTAGATGCAATAGGAAATTTTTATTAAAAATCGTTTCTAATCAACATACATCATGCCTTTTTTTTATTACAATTAAATTTTCTAGAAAAATTTTATCTATGGTGAATTGTTATTTACTTCAATGTTTCTTTATTATTTGCAGAAATACATTAATTTTTTAAAAGATAAGCATGTGATTGATTCAAAACGTAAAATCAAAATACTGATTAAGGTATAATTACACACAACACATACGTGTAACATCTAGAATCATTGTCACTGATTATATATAAACTTAATCTGCTTGAAAATAATTGTAGTCGTAAAAAATAGTCACAATAATCTAGAAGTTCATCTCAATGCTGCATAGTTCCTACAAAAATTATCTTAAAATAACTTTTGAGCAAAATTCCATTGAAATTCAATCATTCAACCATAACATTGTAATTTCTGAGTATACAATGGTTCATATTTTTTACTTCATAGCTTTTGTTATATTTCTGATTTCTAGATTAACTTAAAATTTATCTTTCATCAGCACCTATCTGAGACAGTTCTAATGATATAATGACATCACTTTACACTTAAATTCTACTAAAAATTTTACCCAAAAAATATGTTACACAGACATAATTCTCTTATGTTGTATATTTGGCATGGCAAATATTGCTTTAAAATAACATTAAATAAAACAACATTGTTGAGGAAGTCACCGATTGATTTTAGTTGGCCGTTATAGCAACATACTCATTAATGAATAGTCTGTAGAAAACAATTTGATTTTCTTGAAATAACTTAAATTATTAAAATATTGAACGGTAACTTTAAGAAAGTTATTTTTTGACACATCTTGGTTAGTTTTTAAATGCTGTTCTTCAAATTCTTAATGATATTGTCATTTAAAAACAATTAATTTATGATTGACCTTGCAGCCATTGATTTCTAGTCACTCCAAATAGGGTTTTGAAAATATACATTGTAGCCTTAATTGGTAGAATGATTCACTGACTCTTATAGCAATTTTCATATATTTTAGTCATTTATTTAAATTTTATTTAGAATTATAAATTATTGAAAGAATTCAAACTTTATAATCTTAAATGAGCTCAACAAAATTATTAATACTTATTTCAATATGTTTGTTTCAAAATAAAGAGATGTATTCAAAGCATAAATAACATTGAAAATACTATTTTCTGAAAATAAAGATTAACAAATTTGATAATTCGTTTTTTTTTATACCCCTTCTTAATTAATTTTTAGAAACAACATATTGAGTTTCTTTACTTTTCTTAAAAAGAACCAAATTAATGATACCATAAATTTTGTCTTTTTCACCATATTTATATTTCTGCACAAACTCCAATTTAAACTTTGTTTCAATATTACAAGAAGAAATAAAATTAAATTTTTAGAGCTATCATATTTTTCTATCTGAAAAATTGAATCTATTTTATTTTCATAATATTTTTACATATTTCTAATTGAAAAATTATTCAAATAAAATTACCACTAACTGAACTTGAATAAAAAAAATTACATTTTTATGTATTCCTAAATCATGCTAATTAAACTTGATTATAATAAACAGCAAAATATTTTTCTCTAACATTTTATGTAATGTACGCATTGAATTCCAAATCTGTGTGCAAGCAGGAGTTTGGAGTTATATTAAAAAAAAAATGTCCTGAAATTGTTTCAGTATTTTTTTTACGCATTTTAATTCTTAAACTGTAATTCACTTGTGTTTACTGATTTGTATTGTAATTAACAGCAGTAAAACGGTTTAGTAACTAAATAATATTTATATTTCTTTCAATGTAATTTAAAACATCAAACTGAGAAACTCTTGTTTTCAGTTTGTATTTATTTAAATTCTAATAAAAAATAATATTATGTAAATTTATTCTTTTTAATATTCATTGGTAAAAAATTCAGTGAAAAGACAAATTTTGGATAAGATTTTCATTTAAATTTAAAAAAAACTTGAGGTTTATCACCATAAAATTATACATAAAGAACATTTTTCAAATTTGTATGAAATTAATAGTACCATGAATATACTGATATCAACATTTAACCACTTTCATACAAGAACTGAAGACATACTTTTTAACTGAAAATGAATAAATATTAGTAAATCATATACAATTTACCATCATGAACAAGTTCTTTGATGATCCAGAATCAAAAATGAGTTAATAATGATATTCTAAAAGAATATTTTATTGTGAAGTTTCAAGAATAGTTAATTCTAATCAAATTGAAAAGTGTTTACAAAACTTGTAAAATTCAGTTTATTTGTCTTTTACTTAAGTTTATACACAATGATGATTTTACAAAAGTATAAAATAATAAATTCTCATTTCATATTTTTTGAACTTTTCAACAAATGCATAATGTGAGTTATAATTTTATGCAATAAATCATAATTTTTTGCATTCAAAATATGTAGCTGTTTCTTTCCTTTATTTACAATGAAGATATGTAAAATTTAGTAAAAGAACATTTTGATTTTATCAGTAGGAATAACAAAAGTGGTTGAGATGATGTGAAAAGAACAGGGGAAATCTAATTTCCTTGTATCCAATATTTCAAGGCGACAAAACTTATATATTTTATTAAAATGATACAAAATTATAACGTTTGACAATGGGTGGATTTGTTGGTTATAAAATAAATACAATTAATGTCTTTTTCATATAGACAATATTTGAGAACTAAAGTGGTTTTTCTTTTATCTTAAAAGTGGTCTTCATAGAAATTTGGTAAAAAAAATAAATTATTTGAAAAAAAATTATGAAAATTTAAACTTAAAATCTAGGTATTTAAGAAAAATTGGAATATTTTAAAAATCAAGGTCTAATTAAAAAAAAAAAAATTAAGAATTTCAGGAAAATCCGATAAATTTTGTGTTTGAAATTAGACTAAAATTACTTAGAAAATGGAATGTATCCATTATTTATTCTATAATAGTACGATTGATTTTTGAACAATTCTTTACTTAATTTGTTTACAAGAGATATTTGTTAAGTATTATTATAGAATAAGTTTTATTTAAACCAATGACATGATATTCAATAAAATATCTGCTGAAGTAATTTAAGGTGATCAAATTTTTAGCATTTATTTTATTGATTAAATTTCTATCTGATTTATTAACTTTGACAATTTTGAATTTGGGGTCGTTAAAATAACCATCTCATTACACCGATTAATTGAAACTACTTAAGTTTAGAAATCCTGTTTTCAATTTAACAAGCAATATGTTTATTGAAAAATCTTTTGTACACGTAGGTAATAAAATGATAAAATCAAAAAATTAGAAATTTGAATTAAAAACTATTAAATTTAAGTTTTGCTTTTAATTCAGAGCATATTTATAGTTGAAATTCTCATTATTAGTTTTGAATTTATAGTGGATTATTTATGGTGTAGAAGTTTTTATACGTATGAAAAAGATTTAGACTGGAGTCTTTTTTTTAAAAAAAAAGTGATTACTTAAGTTGTTTTTTAGATGTGCATAATACCTTTCCATCAATTTTTCTACTGAAAGAAACCACCAATTGGTTCTTATTACTTTGATATTTTTGGCAGATTGTGCTAACTCGTCATTTTATTGCCAAGCAATTTTCTAACACTTTTGATATCGTCTAAAATGTCAACTCATTTCATTATGTAAACATTTTATCAATACTTTTAATTGTATAAAACTTGCTTGGTCCCATCAAAAGATTTTTGAAACTTTTTTTGTAAATTAAAACTGAGCAATAAGCTCATTTATAATAAACAATAGTACTGGAAAGTTTATTTTAAAAATATGTCAAAGGTAGTTTTATTTATTTTTTGAATCAATTACTGTAATATTTGATCATGTTTTGATAATTGCAAAGTTAAGAATTTTACATTTCTATTCATATTTTCAACAAATTTGAATATGTGTATATATATTCAGCTTTCATGAATTTTTATATTGAAACCTAATTTGTAAAATATAAATTATATTAGAATTACTTTGAAGTGATCTTTAGAAATTACATTTCTACTCCAAATCACTACTTAAGCCATGAAGTATCTCCACCAGGTAACACTGCTACATAACATTTTAAATGCATATATATATTTATAAATATTCTTATATATTGTATTGCAATACATATTTTATTATTCCATTCACTTTTAGATAAATTTTATTCGTTTTTGTTCTCACTAATTTAAGAATTCTGTAAAATCAACTGTAGTGATTTAAAAATCCTTTAAAATGTTTTTTTCTCTTCCTGTTTTGGATGGAAAATTTTCAAAATTATACCAAGAAATTGCCTTAGTTCTAGAACTTCATTGCTTTTTAGCATTCCATATCCAAAATAACATATTTCCAGTTCCAAATATTAATGACTGTATTTTTGCAAGTTTATTTATCATTTATATCTTTTTTTACTTAAATGAAAATACCTGCCAATTACATAGTGGTAAATT
>JAPDSC010036130.1:719131-745549 GCA_026290005.1 Latrodectus geometricus
ACACATATTTTTTAAAACATAATGCTTGATATACAACATAATTATTTAAAATGTAACATCAATAAGGATAAATATCAAAATCGAATTTATTTCAGATAATACCTTTTCTGCGAAGTGAAGATGATGAAATAAGTTTTTCTATCATTCTCAAATTGTGGCGACTATATGCATCATTAAATGAAAAAGCTTTGGATATTATGCTGAGTTTGTCACTTCTTGCACAAGAGGATTAATTGTACAGGGATCTACAGTCAAAATCTACTTTAAACATCCAAGCATACTTGTAGGTTTCTAATGGCTAGAGCGTTACCCAATAGGCAGATGACTTGCGATATTATATAAGGAGAAAAGTGGTTATACTACCTCTATCAAAGTTGATCTGTTGTGCAAAGAAGTGTATTTTATACCAGTCATTCATTCACATATAAAATATATTTGATGGGTGATAAAACTGGAGAACAAACGAAGAAAGCAGTTAGGTTTGGTTAACTAAAGAACCTAGACATTGTATTCCTACACAGTTCATGTTCTGCATCAAGTAAAATATGAATATTAAGGTACAGAACATTAAAAATTTATTTTCGTATTATTTGGTTATAGTGTATCAGCAATGCATCTTGGGAAATGTAGAAGTGGAACACAACCATTTCAAACTATTATATCAAGACCATATCAATTTGTTTAGCAGCTTTTCCTATGTCTCATTTTATACTGACTATTATTGTCTTTTGCAAAAGCATCAATTCCTTGAAATTATGTTTTTTTTTCCTAGTGTACTTCACAAACAGCTAGTTGAGTTTAGTTAAGAAATATAAAAACTTTCCATTGAATTGTAAAAGACATAAAATCTTTGAGCAAATACTAAGAGTTTAATTACATGTTACGTTCATTGTAATGATTGTAGTGAAGTATTCCAGTGTTTTGTGTCATGTGTCTTCAAATGAAGTGATGTAACATTCTTGATCAGTTTGCAGAATCTCTAGATCATTAAATTTTCTTCAAACTTAAAAATAAAGTGGAATGGCAATTATGGCATACTAAAGCTGCATAGAGAAATACCTTGCTTGATGAAATAAATAAAATTATAAATATCCTCTCTTCCATTTCATACAATTTGTAAGCAACACTGCCCTGCTGTTTTCATGATGAACAGATAGAGAGGCTGAAGTTGTAATCATTTGCATATACTTACAGTATATTCATGGTATAAATTTCATGTGATTTTGGATTTTTTTCTTGGTTTTGTATTTTTAAAAACTAGAATATAGGTAACAGTAACAAAGAAAAAGATTCAAACAAACTTTTGTTGCATTTGATTACTGTTGTATTTGTGTTTTAAACAAATATTAGTATTTTATTATCTTTAATATATTTTTTGTTCTCAACCAGATATTTTTTAAAAATTACAAATACACAAATAATGAATTATTTGGATAAGAAATTTTAAAAATCACAGAGCCATTCTGCATAAACCAGCATCATTGTGCTTGTTTAATAAGCATGAAAAACCATGCAAAGTAGGATAAATATTAACTAACTGTGCCCCGTGTAGTGTATGGAAATACAGATACACTGAATTTAAGAGTCAAAGACAACTGAGTAAATAATACTTTATTGTTCACAAATATGGCACAGCTTGTTGAAACTTGTATCACAGAACATTTGGAAAGAAAATGACTACAAACAAGCACCATGTTAAGGCTGTGTTGATGCAGAGGAATTCTTTCTGCATGAATCAGGAACATGACTTTTCTAATTGGACATATTATCTATGGTGTGAAGTATTATACAACACATTTCTTACATTTTCTACACCATTAATAGGAGCTATATAGCCAACATAATTAGGTATATACCTAGAGTATAAAAATAGACTTTTAAAGCTTAAACAAATGAAACACATAACCAAACTAATATACTGCTAAAGTTAATGTTATTTAATCGAAAAATAATTTCTATAAAAGTGAGAAATCAAATTCAGAAGTTTCACAGAGCATCCAATGCTTCATTCTAGATAGATCTATGATAAACAATAAGAAATATATCTAAATCTCATTAATAATTTGAAATAGTTCTTAAAATAAATTTATATGTAAATTAATCTTTAATGCTTACATAAATTTAAAAATTAAATTTCATACATTAAAGCCACTACTTGTATCTAACATAATTATTCCTAGAAATGAAGAAATTTTGTTTGTTTATTCAATTGAAAATAATGGATGAATAATCAATTGATTGAATATTTAAGAAAGAAAAATCAGTTTTAAAAGTTTCACATTTTAGGCCAATGTTACTTAACAGAAATCTATAAAATAGTTTGAATTTATTCTTCCCTCTACTTGTCTGATAAAATATTTCAAACTTCTCATTAATTATGGTGATTAATATTGAGTTATCCAGAAATTGCCTTTTAAACTTAACTTTAATTGCAACACATAAAAATTTGATATTATTTTAATTTTTAGAATAAAATTATATATGTTGGATATAAACATGTAAGTTCAGTGGGCAATCTTTCACATTAATAAACATTCTAAATTGCACACAACTTCAAATCCAACAGAAGGTGTGGCCATGACAACGGCGGCAAGGTCCATTTCCTCAACTCTGTCAACATTGCTTTGGCTAGTCTGTTCTGAATTCATGGCAACCCGGTCGAAATCCGCAAGGCAGGGCGAGTGTGCTCCATTATCGAGTGAACTCAGTATGTTAGGCATAGAGGCAGAAAATCCATAGTACAGCAACGACATTACGGCCGAATAATTCGCAGAATGTTGAGAAAGTCTAGAAAGCTTTGGCGAGACCAGAAGTAACTTACCCAGGCCCTATGTTATCGGACAGCCACCACCTCTATGTGCACAAGACTGGACATTACACTACTGCAAGTCAAGATACTTGATGTCCCTAAAGCATTTCCTCGCGGTCTCTATGCAAGAAGGTAGTTAGCCTTCACACTTTCTGGGTTACATTTCATGACCACAATGCCAAATTTGATTCTGATTATTTTTCAAAATACATTAAATTTTGAGAAAATAAGCTTAAATTAAAATTGAATAAACAAAGTCACCAGAATACTAAACTTATTCAAATCAATTGATGCTAATTAATAGAATAATTTTATAGAATTACAAATATACTCAAATATAGATTTAAATCTTAAAGGTCTTAAATTGTATGTTTCATTTTCAATTTTGAAAACAATATTTCAAATCTAAACTCAAATGTAATGCATCATTATCATACAAAAATCACTTTTCAGCAATTATTTTCATTTATTAATATCAGAATTGTAACACGTTCTGTTACATATTTTAGATATTAAAAGTTGATGGGGGAATTTATAAGAAAAAGTACAAAACAGATTCAATATTAACAAATTCCTTTGGAAATATGGTATTCAGGACTTGCAGAATATAAAATTGTGTTCAATAAGCAATTTTCTTAACTGGCAATGAAACTATCATTATAACTTTAAGTCCAATTTAAACTTGATTGCTTTAAATCAAATACTGTATCAGTTTCATGACTAAGTTTCAAATGCGGATCTCTGAAAAAGCTTCATATTTGAATATTGATTGAACTTAATTTTATTTGATTTATTGTTAAATATAAATACAGGTTTTGTTTATAGATACGAGTCAAATAATTTATAAAATTAAAGATTAACAATGAGAATAGTAATATTTTAGATGCAATTTATGAGATGGAAAGAGATTACTATATTTTGCTGCATATAATCCACAGTAACATATTATTGGCAAGTACCTTTTTTGAGTAAAAAAAAAAAAAAAAAAAAAAAAAAAAAAAAACCCACATTGCATAATTTGCACCAAATTTTTTTGGCAAATAGTTGAAAATATACACAGCAAATAATTTGTGCACCTCAAAAAGTTGAAAATACACAGTATGATTAAAAACATGATAAATTGTACAAAAACTATTTATTTTGAAAAAGATCTGTTAGGATTCGCCTCATGACAAAGTGCATTAAACTGAGATGAAACAAGATTGATAAAAAGCGATAATTCCAAGAAGAGAGAGAGATTCCAGTAAAACTTATCGATATTTAGTTTTTAATAACTTAAAACAAGGTTAAACATATTTTAAAATAAAATATATTTGCCTTGTTAATTATTAAATGAAAGAAATGGATTATTTTCGAACTGTGTATTAGATATATTTCTTTTGTACCACACATGCTTTTCTTTTCCCTTTATACAAACACATTAGTCACAATATATATATATATATATATATATATATATATATATATATTTTTTTTTTACTGGCTTTTCTGATAGCTTTTAGTTTAAAATCTGTGTAACACACGTTTTCTCTTCTACATGATGATATACGAATTTGAATATTTTTTTAATTTAACAGCTCATGAAAAACAAGAGCTAATTTGACTGGGACATTCAATTTAAAGTGAATTCTTTAACACTACAAATAACAATATCCAAGATGGAAATATAACCCACAAGCTGTTGAACAATGCACCAGCCATTCAACTGTCAGCTTGACATATTTTAGAAAGAATGGTAGAAAAACAAAAATATCTTAAATTAGAATCCTTAAATCTTTCGAAAGTTGGTGTTCATTAAAACAATAGATGAATAATTCTTATTATCTTGAAAGTTAAAATTATTTCATTAGAAAAAGAATAAGGTACTTTCTGGATAATCCAATATTAGATAATTTATTTCAACTAATTAAATGATTAATCATTGATTAATTATAGAGTTTTGAATAAATTCAGTGAACAAAAAATTTTCATTGTTTGTTCATTAAGGAAAAACAATGAAAAGAAAATAGGAAATTATTGAGCCTAAAAGTTATAAAATTTTTTATTTTGTTTGTAAAGAAATAAAATTATTGTGAAAGCTTACATTTAATACTGAGCTAAGCGTTCTTTGCCCCATATGTATTACTATGATTTTGCTAAATGCCCAGAAGTTAAACATAGATTTTCAAAAATAAATAAAAATATCACTTTAAAGTTTGGATTGTAAGATATCAAATAATTAATTATATTTTTTTCTCTAAAACTTTTGCTAAACTTTTTTGCATTCTTGTTTTTAAATTTCAAAGTAATTTTTGAGACAGGACTATCTTTAACATCACAATATCTGTGAGAAAGACAGCCCTTTTTTTTAAAACAAATTTATCAATAAACTTAAATATAGCAGTATAAATTTTGCCATTATTAAAAATATAATAAAAGAATTCCTTTCATTAGAAAACAATGATAAAATATCATGCTTAAAAAAATGGTCTTGTTAATAAGTAATTACAAAATTTATGTTTAATAGTTATTATAATAATAAAGGTGAAATAATGAAAAATGTACGAGTGCAAACTTTGCGTACATTAACTTTATGGAGGAAATTAATATGCAAGTTTTAAACTTTCCTATATCCATTTCATAAGATTTTTGCATTTTATCAGTCAGATGCAACTTCTCTTGCATTTTATCAAAGATTATATATAATACATACAAATATTTTTTCCAATGTCTTGCAAGTACAGAAAAGGAAATTTAAATAATCAAATACAGATTATGAAATGAAAAATTATACAAAGTTAATGAACAAAAGAGAAGACAACTTTGATATAAGTGATCAAAATTCACAAAAAGCAAGTCAGTTTCTTCCCTTTTTACAATGAATGCAAGTGTTCAAAGTGAAAATATGAATAATAAATACAGTGTCAAAGCACAATTTAAGGCACACTTTTTATCATATAAAATGTGTAGCTTACTAAATGCATATTAGAAAATAAAGTATAAATAAATAATTTTTAAAGAGAGATTAATATATATAAATATTAAGGGCAGAATATAAATAAATTCATATGACAATGTTTGCTAAACTGATTACAGTAATAAATAATTTTATTCATACAGGGAAATTTTTAAAATGTGTGTTATATATATATAAAATTTCATGTATCTCATTAAGACATTTTTTTAAATTTCTTTAGAGAATATTTTAATATATTTTAAATTGTTTTGTAAATTCCAAACTACTAATTACTTTAAAAATAATTGATTTAATTTTTACGAAAGAATTGATTTAATTTAAAGAAAAAATTTGTAATTAATTCCTATTATGTTAAAAAAGAAAATTGTTAATCTGCAATAAATTTTAAGACACATTTATCTTATTAATTTTTATTAAATTCTTTAAAACATTTTTAACTTATTAATGCACTTTTTTGTACCACATACTGGTGTAGAGATGCATTATTACCACACATTAACATTGCATTACCAGTCTAATGTGTATCCAAGGCATTTTGTAACAGTAATTATTTATACTTTTTTTGAAAACTTCATAGACAAATGTATAATTTGTGAATCATTTATTAAGGAATCTGAAAACTTCCCATGCATTTATTCCAACAAATGCACCAGTTCAAAATAAAAATACAACAGATATGTCTAATATTTAATATTCTTAGATGTATTATAATCAATAAACATATTACATTTTTTTTCTTTAAAATTTTTCCATAGGTAGACATTTATTAACTGGTTGTCATAAATTGTCTTCACAGTTATTAATGAGAGCATAAAATATTTCCTATTTTGATAGTTTATGATCTCTTTTCCAATATTAAATTAATTTGCTTTAAATCTGATGTACTGTAGAAATTTTTTACTGTTTGTATTAACAACAGTAAAAATCTGTGTACATTTTTTTTTAAAAATCATGTATAAATTTAAAGCAAAGGGCTAACCATTTTTATGTTCTAACATTTCATCATATGATACTCTAAGTTTTACATTATTTCTCTCAATGAAAGAGAAATTCAGATTTATAATACATTTGGAAATCATTGATACCATTCACAAATTAAAGTTTCGTAATTAAAATTCCTATCAGTAAAAGTAAAAAATCAACTGTAAATATGTTAAGACATTTAATAATTTAACGAATAATAAAATAACAAAAATAGTCTTTATAATTTATTTAAATGAATTTAAACTGATTTCTGTAAACTTAAAAGACATGAATACATTTTTTATATTATCTGAAATAGTTATCGAAAATAGAATCATTTAAACTTTACCACTAGTTTAGATATATTTTAGAGCATTATTTATGAAGCTTCAATAAAAAAATTTAAAATGAATCTAATTGGAACAGTTTATCGAAATTCAATACTCATCTCATTTAAAAAAAACATTTTTTGAAGGAGTTAGAACATTTGTGAGAAAAACAATGTATATAAAGCTTTTTTCCAGAATATTATAATTTCTTGAAAGCTTAAGTTTAATGCTCAAATAAACTAGAATATGTAGATGATCAATTTAATTCAAAACAAGGAGTTGGCAACTATTCTTAAAATATAACAATAACTCTGAGAATTAAACACACTTTAGAAATAAACTTATTTATAATGTAAAATTTAGAATTTTTATTATCAAAAATAAGTACTTTTTCATTTTAAAATAGCAAACGAAATTAAAAGCTTTGTAAAGAAATGCAATCCAACTATAATGTAAATTTTGGAAGTATTTTCTATTAAAAAGGGGAAAACACTTTCACAGAATATCTTTATAAGATTAAAAAAATTTTTAAATTATATTCTTATACTACAGAAAGTTTTGGATAAAAAAAAAATAGCTTTTTCAAATTGAAATGATAATATATAAAGCATACAAAAACTTAGTTATTTTCAAATAATTTTTCAGTTAGTGTTAGCATATTTTTGAAAATTAAATAGTAATGATTTCAATTCAGGGTAGCAAACAGAGTCATACTTCAAATATTCATGTAAATATATGTATCATAAAATAATTGAGGAAAATACAATTTCTTCCTCTAAGAACTGATCACATTTGACATTTCAAAAAACATGTTAATACCTGGTGGGTTGTGTCTTTGGTTTGGGTACTTTGGCTAAAAGGGCAGGAACTTCTTTCTTTTCATCAAATTGTTTCCACATATCATACAGTGACAGAATTTGTCTGGTTATTTCCAAAATCTTAAAGATAATAATAATAATAACAATAAAAAAAAAACACGAGAAAGAAATTTTGTGTACTACCTTGATATACAGAAGAAATAATACAAAATGTACATAATAAATGCAATACAATCTTTATAGAATCTCCTTAAAGTAAGTTGAAATTTTTTTACATGGATGTTAGAGATTTGTGAAATTATTTTAGGAAAACAATAATTTAGAGAATATATAAATTACGTATACGTTTACCATATAAACATGAAAAAACTTATTGTTTTATTTCTTTTACGTTAAGTTTTTACTTCTGTATACATTTCAATAGAGAACTGAAAATAGAATTAACCCCATTTTTTAAATTTTTGTAAATTTCTTTAAGTGGTTTTGAAATAGATGACATTTCCACTTGATGTAATTTAACAATATGAAGTGTACCATATACTTTTGGAAATAAGTCACTCTCAGACATTTTATCTATTAACTAACTCCCTGGCACTACAGTTCATGTTGAATCATAGCCTCCCTAACAATTTGACTCCAAAGCAGTCTGTCTTATGCCTTAGTTTTCCAATTTGTTATTTTCAAATTCTTGAGATCTTTTTCAACCATATTGAGCTAATTTTTCTGTCGCCTTCCTCATTTTCTCTGAACTTTGTCCTAACCATTGGATTCTTTTTTTTATTTTATATGATTTATTATATATCTTTTTCTTTAAACAGTTTTTGAATTTCATAGTTGCGTCGTTTCCCTCCAAATATCTTCATCTTAGACTGGTCGAAACATGGCTCTCAAAATCTTCTACCAGGTTATCAATATCTTTACATGTTTTCAAGTTAAATTTTAAGTCTCAAATCCCTAAATGACAGCTGGTTTGATTATAATTTTGTACACCAGTAAATTCATCTTTGTTGTTATCACCTTAAATATTATTTTCTGTAATGGAAAAAAAAGAGCTGTGATTATCTGCATTAATCCTTTGTTTCATTTCTGGTATCATATAATTATTTTCTGTGACAATAGAACCCAAATACTTACACTTTATAATTTCAAACTTAATTTCTTCATTTATTATTCATATCATTTATTTATATTCATTAAGTTTAGTATCTGTATCAATTTCTTTACCATACCATATCACATATTTAGTCTTTTTTTTAATACTGATTTCTAATCCAAAAACATCATTACTCTTATTAACTTGTTAAATAATTTAATCAAGGCACTCTTGCTTCTAGGTATAAAAATTACATCACACACAAATATCAAAACTTATGTCATTTTGTAAAAAATTGTACTACTTCTATTTAATAATGTGTTGTGCATCACTTTTTTCCAGGGAAATGCTAAACAAAAATGTAGATAGTATGTTTCTCTTCTCTATCTCAATCCAGTCCATATATTAAGTTTTCTTAATAGTTTACTTTGAACCTCTAGTTTTACCACATTTGATGCAACCGTCATTTTTACTAATCAAATCAATTTTTTGGGGATATTAAATTCATGCAAAGCTTTTAGCATATCCACTCTAGTTAGTAAATCATAAAAGTTGATGTATCTACAGTTGATGTATTTTGCCTAAATCCACACTGATAATCCTCAATTCTCTCTCAATTAGTAATTAAGCGATAATTTTTGACAAGATTTTACAGATCATGTTATATATAGAAATTCCTTGATAGTTACTGCATTCCAAAATACTTCCATTCTTTAAAATCAATTATTGCACTATTCCATTCACTTGGCATTACTAAATCAATGATTGATTTAGTGCAATTAATTTAGTCTATTTAATCTTAGAATGTCTTTCACTAAATTAAAGACTGTTTTGCATTTTTTCCCATTCAGTTTCGACTTTTCAGCATGTATTTCAGAAAATTTTGAACAGTTCTATCATGTTAAGGCAGACATGTTTCTATGTACTATTAATGAAATAAGGTATGAGACAGGCATGGTCACTTTTATGGTAGGCAATTTTCCTTTTAAGTTAAATAAACAAGTCTCTTGGCATTTTTGTCTTCGTTTTCAATTGTTTATAAATTTTATCATTTTGAATTTGGATGACAAAATTTCTTTTGTATCTCACATGTTTCATTTTTATTAATTAGAATTCTTATTTCTATACATTCTGTCAAAAAAAAAAAAAAAAAAAATTAAAGATGAAATAATTAGCAATTTAAAATTCACTTCTTAAAGGTCAAAAACAATAACAGGAAATTGTTGTCATTCTTTCAGCTTCAATTTTATCAAAATTTAGTAAAATCACATATTTCTCTTCAAATCTAATGTTACATGTCTGATCATTAGGTTCTCCCTTTTTTAAAAACTATTATTTTAGTATTTACCTCAAATTCATATAAATTATGCAGTTCAATAATTACTTTTCCAAGGATAGATGTTTCTTTGAATTGTTTAATTTTTTTTTTTAACTATACAGGTTGATATTAATTTTTGAAATACATTAAATTTGTGACTATCTAAATATGAAATGGCTGGAATTTGCAGATACAAGGACACAAAACTACATCAACAAGCTCTAATCTTTTTTAACATCCTATGAATGAGTTTGACAATTAAATAATCAATAAACTCATTTTAAAAAAATAATACATACAAAACATGATACAACAAAAAAATTGCACATTGTCAAAATTCAGTTGTTATTAATTTTAAAAATTCATCAAATTATTCAAATGCTTTTCAGGACTTTCTAGTGAATTCAAAATTAATGTCTAAATATTTTACTCATCAAAAGAATCTTGGCAATTCATTTTTCAAATCATAAGCATCTTTATCCTTTCTTTATTAATCACATGAGTGTAGTAAAAATATATTTTTTAAAATTTCGTTTAAAATACTTATTTTCTAAAAATAAAATGTTCTTGGAGGGAGACTCTTCATTAAAAATTTTATAGAATTTTTTATTTCTAAATCATTCTGCAGCAATCTTCAAAAGCATGTCAGATATTATTATTATTATTATTTTTTTGCAAATAAATTTTTTAGCAAGAGTTATTTATATATATTTCCAATAGCCAGTATTGGCCTTAAAATCTCAAGTCCAGTATCTTCCATAGGTAATTTTAGTATTAATTAAAATTTCATGAATGAAAAATTATAAAACTGATTACTACAAATCCATTATTATCACTGTTTTATCCAAATTGCTGGAAGATATAGTTGTATACATTGACTTCAAACTGAAACCCCAGAAAATAATTAAACTGTGCACTACTTAAAATTAACATTTTAAAAATCAAAATACTCAAGAAATTAATTTTATTATTTTTAAAAATTAAGAAATATTTTATCTTGATCTTTAGAATTTTTGTGCAATAAATACACTTTTTTACTCTATTCTACATACAATGACCTTATTCATGAATACTATTGTTTAAAAATACATACTTAAGTATTATGTTTGAATGACAGGTGTACATAATATATATATATATATATATATAATTAACATGCTTAAATTAATTGATTTTTACAGAAATAAGACTTTCATTAAAAATAAAAAATTAAGAGAAAATTCTAAAAAGAAAAAAAATCTCAGTAATAGTACAGTTATTTTATTAAATGAAAAACAATTTAATTTAATCATTATTTACATTTTTCATCACTATTTTTTTTTTCCTAATAGGTTACTAAAACTATTCAAGGCTACAATTCTCAAATTTTGAGAAAGGAAAAAGAAATCTATCATAAATATGATTAATTCTTATACAATTACATGATGTTAAATTATTGTGTAGATAAATGGCTTCAACCATTTATTGGAAAAGAAATAAAAAATTTCAATTCAAATTTGAGAACAAATCCCTGAAAGTCAATTATCATAGAATTATATATATTAATCAATAGAATAAATTTTTTTATAGAAATAAAAAAAAATCTTTATTGTTTATAATAAATTCTATAGAAAATAAATTGTTAAAAAATTTCTTTCCATTTATATGCACAATGTAATTATACATCACATAATATGCGTTTTGCATATTTAGATGGAATTATCAGAAAAAAAGTGTATTTAAATTCCATTTCATGCAATTTCAATGTATTTCTAATTAATAGTTATATGACATTTAAATAAAAGCAAAATAATAATTTTAAATCGCTTAAAAAACTAAACATTACATCTCAAAGTATTTGTACATACTGGAATTAGAAGTTAAAAAAATTTACAAGGTACAACTCTATTAACTATAAGATTGAGGGTATATCGGATTCCCAAGATACAAAATATTAAAAGTAATTTTTCAATTAAATATATTTTTTAAGCTTTAAAAGAACCGCTAAAAAATATTTTTTAGGCAACAAGTTTTTGTCACTATCTCCTAAATAAAAATAAGTTACTAACATAACAAAAGACAACTTTATTATTCACATAAATATGAAGTAAAGTTGCATACTTTTTCCATGTCAACATTTAGTTCTGCAAACCATTGCTTGCAATCTTTACCAAGTATTACACAAGCCATATGGAGGCATGCTGAAAATTAGAAAAATCATTATAACATACTATGCTTAGATATAATTTAACTCATTGAAAAAAAAGAAACAACAATTTTTGAAATAAATTTTTAATGAATAAAACAATAGCATTACCTAAAGCTATTTGATGAGGAGGATACAGTAAACATACATCAGTTCGTAAGCTGTCATTTATTACTTTCCTGTATATATATAAATAAAATATTATTACACAAAGTTTAAGAAATTATCTTGTATTATGAAATAATACACAAAGGTTATTTTCCCTCGAATACATTTCTTTTTAAGAAATCTTGAAGATATCTCAGTTTCTAACAAAAAAATGTTTTGTTGTATGATGTCAAAAGCAGAAACCTTTAATTAGATGTACTCAAGTATTAAATCATCTTGTTAATTACACTATTTAGTTACCTTTTTGTAATTATATAATTTTCAATTAAATGTTTATGAGCTTATTTTATATTTGGCTTAACATACAAATACTAAAATTAGAATTAAAAGATGTATCATCAAGCAATTTTTTAGTTCATTGATATTTTATTCAAGAAATACTATGATATTCTTGTTTTCTAATTTATACCAGTTAATGTTTTCATGTTATGTTAAAATCTCTATACTACATAAAGATAATATTTATGCTATTTTGTTTTATTCTTTCAACAAATAAAAATTAGATACAGATCTTTATTAGAAAAGAAGAAATTTAGCAAAATAAAATTGATTTAAACTTATTATATTGATAGTTTTCTTTAACAAAGAAGTAAACTGAAGATATTTAAAAACTTCCATTTAACTATGAAAATAGAGTTCTTTTTCTTGTATAAAAGATCCAAAGAATTTATTTGGGAGGAGAGAGGGATTTTAGAGAATTGGCAAGCCAGTTTATCTAATGTTCAAACACTTCTTTTAAAATTATAAAAAAATTAGAAACTTTTAATATTAATACCTTAACCAAGAGAATTATGTCTACCAAAGTCTACCAGACATAAGGTTCTTGCAATCCAATACAACAAAGAGGAAGCTTTAAAAAGAAGAAGAACTTCAATGTCAGCACAAGAAGGAACATCAAGCAGAGGGACGATTAGAAAGTTATTCCTCCTTCATATGAACAAAATTATAAAGTGGGCTGATTGGAAGATCACTATCTATAGGTGTAACTCTCCCCTCTGAGAAAGAGGGAAATTGAGCATTTAACTGACAGTTAAAGGGAGAAGTTCACGGTTTTACATCATTCATATTATTAAGAGAGGAAGTTTGATTTTGTCAAATTTTATTCATGATAAATTGTTTCATATTTTATAAGAGAATCAGAAGATAAGATGAAAATAAAGTCAATGTATATTTTACCCACACATTGGCTTGTTTATTACCATAGATGATGCAATGACTAATAATCCATTGAAGAACGGCCTCAGTATCAAGAAATGAGCCAATATGCTATATACATTTAAACTCAATTTACAAGTGGTAAAGACAATAGTCATTGTCTGTAAAGCAGTCTGAGAGTCAATAAAAAATACAATATTTTGGTGAGGAAGATTGTTTAAAGCATTAAGAGCCATAAAATTGCAAAAATTTCACTTTCAAAATTAACAGACTAGGGATTGAGTGGCTGCTTAAGTTAAAAGAAAATCAATATGCTACATTACTAGATTGATCAAAGGAAGTAGTGGTCAGGCCATAAATAAACATATGCAACCAGTCCAAATCAGGATATTTTCTGTTTAGTAGATAAAACTCCATTATGACTTTTAACTTCATTTGTAAAGAGATGAACTCTCTGACAAGCTACATCATATCCAAATTACTAATTACATACTTTAAGATAAACGGAAAAGTAAAGTGTAAAAAGCAGGGAGTCAGAGACCACACAAGGTCAATAGTCATTGTTTAATGGCAAGTCTCCAGAAGTCAAAAAGAAAAATCGAGTTTTGAGCCTAATCAGAGAAAAAGTGTAACTAAACCAAAATAGTTATTTTCTCACAAATCTTTCGTCAAATGGATGGGTTGCATTGATCTGACCATCAGTTAAACTATAAATTTCAGTTTGAAGGTGCATGGTAGCAATAGAAATAGAAGTAGCAGCACCAGTAATAAATCTCACAGCATCCAGTTTTGATGCTTTGAACAATGCACTGTCAGAAGCATTAATTATGAATTGAAAAATTTAGAAAAGATAAAAAAAATCTTATAAAACTGCAACATTAAATAATCAAGCATAATTTCAATAACAATAAAAAAATAATTTATAACTGTAATCAATCAAATCAATCTGCTTGGATTAATTGACACTATGTATCAATTATTCAAACAGATTGGTGAAATTATAAAATATTATAAAAATAAGAATTTCAAATAAAACTTCAAAACCATATAGAGGTAAAATATTCACTGTTTTTTCAATTACTTACAGCCTTTACATTATTATAATATTTACTCAACAAAATCGCATAAAAATTATTTAGCTTTGTTAAGTTAATTATTATAGCTTATATATATATAAGCTAATTAAAAACTATATATTTATATTAATTATAAAATAATTTTACATACACAGCATTACTTAAAATTGAAAAGGAAACCAAACAGGTTATTGAGAAATATATTTCTAATTTGTCTTTAATCATACCATTTCCGTCGGGTGGGAGGTTGTTCTTCAGTGGATACCCAGCCATTGTAATATCTATGAGAATGAAAAAGCAGATGACCTTGCAAAAAATGGATGTAAACTGCAACAACCTGATTTTATTCCATCATACCAACAAATCTGCAATCTAATAAAAAAACAAACTTTGCAAGGCCCTTCATAATTCATATAGCGAAACTACTAAAGATAAGGCTTGGGGTTTCCTGTTGAACTCTCCTCTCCCCATGTGCCTTCCATGCTCCATTTTCATAGCCAATTTCAGAATTTTGACTGGACATGACTTTCTCCAAGGACACTTAAGCTGTATCGGCGTAGTCAACATGCCTCACTGTACTCTGTGTCCTTAAGGAGCTTTTATGAGCCTTATTCATTTGACAAGTTGTCCTGCGCTTTATATTTTGAACTGTTAACAACTTCCACAACAAGGCTAATTTTTATTGGGTTGCCAGAGGACTCAAGGAAGATAAGGCCACTGACCTGACGTAGGGAAAAAAATCTCAAATTTAAAAGATACCCAGAAGAATAAAGATATTTTAAAAATAAAATGTTTTTACTAGTATGAAAACAATCTTTTCTTCTTTTTAAACATGAGAAAGTTAAATACACATATAAATCAACTTTTGTGGGGGGGGGGGGAAGCAGTAGTAATGGCAAAACAATTAAATTTAAAACAAACATAATTAAATAATTTCACTTAAAAGTTAAAACTTATTTGTAAAATAAATCATAAAATTTTGTTTATTAATTACAAATTTTTTAAGTACATAATTACAAATTTTACTAAGAATAAGAAAAACACAGGTGCAATAATAAGTTATAATTACCAAGCCATGGGAAGTAATGCCTCTTCTTTTTTTATATCTTTAACATAGTAAACCAAAGGTCTATAGGGATGATATAAAACTAAGCAACAATCCTGAAAAGAATTAACAATAACAAAATGTAAGACCAAATGATAAGAGATCATTATCAAAACAATTAAGGAAATTTTTATAACTACCATCATTTCAAGAAGATAAAATTCACATTCAAGAACATGTGTCATCCTATAAGGAAATTCTTGAGGATAGGCATAAGCAAATTTGTTTTTCACTACAATAAAATAAATTGATTTTAGACTAACAATGAAAATTTAAGTAGAAGAAATTGGTGTTAAATTTTATACTTACCTAGTGTTTGACAAGTTGATATTAAGCGACTGTTGGATATAACACCATATTCCTAAAAATAAAACTTTTTCATACTAAAAACATTTACTTCAAAATATTAACAGCTAGCATTAAGTCTTCTTTAATGCAATAGAATTTTACATTAAAGAAGTAATAGAATTTTACATTCAATCAGAAAACTGAGACTTCAAATTTTAAAAATAAGAATTTACCTCTACTTTAGATGCTAAAAATATACAGGTAGGAGCCATCAGAAGAGGGTCAATGCACTTCAGGCTATTCCTGTAGAGTGATACAAAAATTCATTAAAAAATAGTATTAAAATATTCAATGAAATTGTCAGACAGAAAATTAGTTAGAATGATTCACTAGCTTACTTTTAGAGAACTTTTAAAAAAATACACATATATTACCTAACAAAAAATCTCTTAAAATAAACTGTTGCAGTTGCTATGACTTGTTGTTTAACTTTCAATTGTTCTCCAATGGCTTGAATAACTGGAAAAAATTAAAACATTCTATTACTATACTAAAATCATTATAAAAAAAATCTAAATTAATATAGTATACTTTTAATATACTGAATTTTATATTTTTTAAAATCTTTAGTTACTTTGAGCTAGTGTCAAAAAATTATAAAATTATTAACAAAATAACCAGTAAATTTCAAATTATGTATTTCAAAATATGAAATGTACCTATCTAAAAGTATGTAAATTTGTGTCATTTAATGTGAGAATAGACTAGAAAAATTTATAGATTGCTTTTAATAATTTTGAAGTTTAGATTTCAAAAACGATGACATGTATAAATGGATAACAAAATTTTAAAGTGTTACAATTAATTAAAGATAATGGGCTTTTGATTATTGGAGCAATATTTTACAATTAACCCCTTAACTGGCTATCCCGACTTAACTCAGGCAAAAAATTCTGTGCGTTTACCGGCTATCCCGAGCCCCTTGGTAGGGGCAACTGCCTTCACTGCAATGCTTCAAAATCAACCCCCAGAATTGACGGATTGCCATGAAATCGCAATTTGGGAACGCCCTTACTCAATGGTTACGGTTGATTTAACTAAAGTGAGTGTAAATCAAAAGAGCTGAGAGAATTTTCAGAATCCCCTGCTTCAAGGAAGCAACAGCTTTATCGTCACGTTTTATTTTTCTATATTTATTCTCATTTAGATTTTCATCTGTCAAACTGTCTAATCGAACTGTCTGTTTCAAACTGTCTAATTATTGCAATTTATAAGCAATGTATATAAAATTTATTTCCACTTTTTCGATCAAATTAATTTTTAAATTATTAACATTTCTTAGTTTTTGTAATTAATATATATGTGACTTCGCAACAAAGTTAAAATATAAGGAATCTATATTATTTAATTTATTCAAAAATATGAAATTTTAAGAAGATAGAAAATTTTTATTAAAATTAGAATGGTTAAGATAAGTAATAAATGTTTATTTTTCTTTTTTAACTTTATAAGCGAATTTAGTATTTCAAACAATTCTGCAATGATTTTTTTTTTTTTTTTTACATGGTTCTTTTATATTTACATTATTACAAATTAAAATTAGAATTTAAATTTATTATTATATTTATTATATTTTTTTTATATAATTTATGTAATTTATTATTATATTATATTATAATTTTTTATATAATTTATTATTATATTTATTTATATATAATTTATATATATATTTATTACAAATTAAAATTAGATTATATATTTTGTTCCGTGAATAACTTAATCCTTGTCATCTCTCAGATTTTAATTAATTCCCCATTATACCTAATTTTAATTAAAAAAATGAATATGTTTGTAGAATTATCATTAAACGCTTATATATTTTCATAAATGATCGAAAAAAATGGAAAATCTATATCTTAATCTTCGTTTTTAAATAGGTATTTATGTAAATAAAACAATAAAGCTTACATCACTTTTTTTTAACGTTAAAAATAGCATTGCAAAATTAACTATCCTCTCATACTTGACTTAAAAGTGAATGATTAAATATATAAAATTTTAACATTCAAATGTTATTAATATATTTAAATTTTTCTTCATAATGAAATTATTTTCCTAGAGAAATAATATTTATGGAACTATTTCATAATATACAGATACATTTATAATAAAATGAAAATAAGATATTGGCATGAATTATACCTTTACTGATGACATTTACAAATATTATAAATGAAGATATTTGCAAATTCATGTTTTAATTATACTTTCAAAGTTTATTTATTATAATTATAACAACCAATCAAAATATGGAAATAAAACACACAAGATATAAAACAGTTAAAACAAAAATCTTAACAGGATGAAATTAATTTTATTTCTGTATTGTAACATCACGTTAATAATTTTTTGTTTGGAATCAAATAATCAGATTTAAAAAGTATGGTTTTAAAACAATACTAATTTTCTAAAATGTACAGAATTTTCACTATTTTTTTAGGGTGAATTTTATGTTTTCTTCCATTATCATTATTTTTTCTTCTGTATAATGAAGATAACTTGCAAACTATTGGTCAAATTATAAAACTATTTAGATGCCATATTTTAAAACAAACTTAATTTTTCAAGTTAAGATAGTATGTAAAATGCTTTTTTTTATCATTTTATTGTTTATGTGCAAAATTTTTGATAATAAATAAAATTTTTAAAATAAATCATGTGAGTTATATTTTTTGGACCCTTTCTTTTAATATTTTTCAAAATTTACCACTTGTAATCATTTTCCTTTTAAAGCAGTTATTGTCAGTGAAGAGAAAATATTTAATGCAGAACTAATTTGAATGTGTGAAAAAATGTGATATTGATGTATTCTACATTAAATATTTAATTATTAGAGTACTATTGTAAATAATAGAATTAGATTCCCATTTATATTTTTGCTTTTATTCTCCCTTTGAAAAAGAAACTTTCATGAGAGACAAACTATTTATAATATTTGTGAAAACAATTCAAGAAATATTAAAAGAAATAATGCAGAAAGATATTTACAACATGGATATTTACAACTTCTTGTACGGAAGGATATTTTTTATATAATTAGAATCAGAAATCCTTTGGTACTAGGAATTAAATATGAAAAATTTACAGTCACAAAATTTTTCACCAAAAGTTCAACTAAAGTCAGTAACATACTACATACTCTGGAGTCTATTGTTAGGCTATTATGTTAGCCTTTTATATATATTTTTTTAAATTATTAAAAATATACAATTTTGAAGATATTCTTTAGTTTCTATGTATTAAAGCAACAGAACCATTCCTTTTAATGATTTTGAAAATTATTTCTTGATTTTAGAAACATAGTGTTGATTATGAAAAGTTTCTTCAATGTGTAAAAGCAAATAATAATTATACAGCAAATTAACTATTTTTTACAGCTATTTAAAATCATCAGAAGCATAACTATCGGGAAAACTACAAAATAGTTTTTTTTTTTTTACTTTATTTAAAACAAATGAAATAAATTTCCAGAGAGATAAAAATTTTCAAAATAATTTAATAAAATTCATATTTAACATATTAAAAAATTCTAATAGAGACATGTTGACATTTTTGAGCAGAACATACTAAAGTAAACTACTGGCACATTTTGGTTACTTCAGCTGACAGAGATTGATGGACTTCCTGGCTGTAAGTGCGATTATTGTGAGGTGGTCTAAGATAAACCGGAAATACGTCCCATCAAGAATTAGAGGCTTTTGTATTCTTGACAAGCTGTAAAGGGGGAAAAACTTGCATTGCAGTGAAAGCCAAAACTATATTGCCACCACGAAGCAAAAATGAAGCACTTTCTTCAACAAAGCCCAGAGGGTTAAGGGGTTAAAGAAATAAAAGCTGCATTAGATTTACAGGTAAAAAATTGCATGTATTGCATAGTGTTCCAAAATTGCATATGAATAACACTTATAATAAAACCCAAAATTAATAATTTACACACTTAGAAAGAAATTTGTTACTTGCAACTATCATTTTTTATTTATTTAAAATATTTTTAAGGGAAAGTGTAATATATAAAATAAAAATAATTAGGTAGTTATATGTTTTTGATAATTTTTAATTAAAATTTTTATGGATAATGGTTTTAAATTTATTGGATTTATATTAAAATCTAGATTTAAAAAAAAAACAAGATTTTTTTAATTTCTAAGTAATCCTGAAACTACAAGAAATCACTTTGACTCAAAAAATGCACACTAAGTCATCTATACCCACTTTCAGAAATTCTAAAGAGTTGGGAAAAAACATAACAGCCATATAAAAGTATAAAATAGAAAGTACAATAATGAATTGCATGAGGAAAAAGTGCAAAAAATTTAATTAATTATATGGAAAATATAGGATGTTTCAGAGTAACAAGTAAATAAATAAAAAATAAAGCAACTAATGATGCAAGAAGTTCGATATAATGGGTGATATTTTATGATAAGACAATAAACTGACTATTTTATGACAAATAATACACAATAAGGGCTTCACAAGTTATCAATATATGAATATTTTACTAAGAAATATTGTAAAGAAAATTAAAAACTAATTTTACTTACAGTTAGCAAAAAATATCATAAGTTTTTGATATTCTTCTTCTGGAAATATTTGAAGATCATGGTGTCTTTCTCTGAGCAAATCCTGTCGATCTAAGAGCCACTGTTGACTAAATAAAAATAATTAAACTACCATGAGTAATGAATTTTTAAGGATAAAATGATATCAAAATAGTACCATAAGGAAACAAATATAATTATTTTAATGCTTACAATTATTTTTTGTAAACATTTTGCTTGTGATAGAAATATTTATAACTGATATAAAATAATCTCTATTACATAGAACTTATCACTACCAAAATTAACTTGATCAATTTAAAAGAGAACTATTTAAAATAATACATTATATTAGTATAAAATAATTCAAGCAACTTAATTAGGATAATATTTATAAATTATAAAGTTATTAATATAATATTAAGTGGATAGCTTAACAGCTGAAAGTTGTTGGGATACCCACTCCCTAGCTATCATAATAAAGCATTTGAACATCAAATACGTTTTGCTTCTGAAAAGACTTCATTGATGGTGTATTATATTCACATGTTGCACAGGAAGAAAACTTGGAAAGTTCCCAAACACCAGTAACCAATGTACAAGCAGAAACACAACATCTGTCTTTTATTCAACAATTCCTATGATCAAGCTTTGGACCTTCTATTCCAAAGAATACAGTCTTACTAGGAAGCCAGAAGAGCCAGCCATAAGTTAGAATATATAAAATGGAGGGTTTTATTAAAACTTTAGGATGTAACAAATTTAACTAATTTCAGATCAAATTATAAGGCTAATATTTTTATTATCTTAATTAATAACAAAATTTATAATCATTGTTTTATATTTATAAAATTAGTTAACTAACAATATGCATTTACTACTTGAAACTAAGGCAATGAAACTACATATAAGTTATATTAATATTATTTTCAATATTATATTTCAATTATAATTATTTATTTATATTATTTTCAATTTATAATTAAATGAATTTTACTTACAAAATTAAATTTAAAGGAGAGTGCTCGAGTTGTTAGCTGTAAGGATATTTAAGAGTTAATATGTATAGGCTGCAAGACTGCATTACATTTTAACATGCACTTCTTATATATATATATATATATATATATATATATATATATATATATATATATATATATATATTGTAAAATAATTACGAAAATTACGATTTTGCAGTTATCATAAAAATACTTAGCTAATATATAGCTTTTTATTAAAATTATATTTTCTAAAATATTATTCAGGTAAATACTAAATTAAAAAAAAATATTTGCACAAAAACATTCTAAAATAATTTTATTTTAAAAAATTATTTGTAAACACATTTGTATTTTAGTTGATTTTCATTCAAATAAATTAGCAATTATATAAAATGGTAAATAAGTTCAGTAAATTGTCTTTATTTTATAAGTAACCTTACAAAGATTTTGTTGTGATTGAAATGATTTTGTGTGATTGCTTAATGCATAGAGACATAAATGTTTATGCATAGAGACAAAGTTTCTTTATTGCTCTTAAGCCACATAAAAGTTTATATGATTGGAACCTATAGCTTAATCGTTTTAGGGCAACGAAGAGCTATCACGCTTCGCTTGTTATACACCAAAAATGCGGAGAAGCGCGCTTCTCTTGTTTTGTTAATTAAATTACTACGCATTTCATTCCACACTTTTAACATATATATAAGAAAACTCTTCAGCACTCAAACGGTTAAAGTGGATTCTGAACTATTATAAACATTTACAAATGAGAGGGTAACTGAACCCACAAACTTTTGAACTTAAGGCCAAGAACAATAGCAATTTAGCAATTAGCCACCTGGTACACATAGCAATTATTCACATCTACATAAGACAGTATTTACACCATCTGATTTCCAGAACTTAACTAAAAATTCTTTACTGTAGAGTTTGCAGACAATAAAAAAACAAATTTTAGAAATTTTCCAGTAATCATTAAATAAAATAAAATTAGGTGGTACCAATATGAAAGATGTTGGGAATAAGAATTTTATTCAACTCTAAGTAAGTTGGTTGGTTGGGTTTTATTGTGCAAAGTCCCATGTCTAAGTAAAAATTTGAAAGCAAGTATGCTTCGATCAGAAAAAAGTTTCTAAGCAAAAACGATGAACTTTTTTTTTTCTTACTAAAAGTGAAAGTTTTTTCATCTGAGTTAACATAATACAATTTTTACATTTACTTTTGTTAACTTTGGATGCCAGAAAAAATGCATTGAATAAATAGTATTCAGAGCTATGAGTAAAGAATATTTTAAGATATAAATTAAAAAAAAAACCATATCATTTTCACAAAATTAAAAATTTGCACCACAAATTTGATATCTAATAAGAAAAGTAATAAATGATAGATGAGCAATAAATTAAAAAATTCACAATTTTATTAACAACATGTTTAGAAGTAGACAAAAATAAGGATACAAAAGTATTTTTAAAAATGTGTGACAAAGCAACTTCAAAGAAAATTACATAAAATTATAATTAATTTTAATTAAATATTTTGATTCCTTTGGATTTTTTTAATTTTGTACCACGAACACTATCTTATTTAATATTCACTCATCTGAAGACAACCAAAGTAAGCAAATAGTGCACAGTTAACTCAGATGGAGATGGAATAAATAAAAAACTTTTTCATTTAGTTCTATGCATGAAAAATCTTCTAGCTTTTTTGTTGAAAAACATTTTTTTCTAGATAAAACATACATGTTTTTAAGATTCTATATTGAACAATAACATACTCTCAGTACATCTTTCATATTTAAATCTGCACTCTAAAAATTACAGATATCTTGATCAATACCATTTGCTTTTAAACAAAGTCATATCTTCACAAATGCAAAAAATACATTCTTTATGAATTGTATCAATGCATGAAAAAAAATTTTTTTTTTATGTAAGAAACATGTTGTCTTATTGCTCATGATTTAGCCACAGGTTAGACTAAGCCAATGAATCTTTCAAAATTCATAAACAAGGACTATTAAAAAGATCAATCTTAACTAAATCAACACTGGTCAATATATGATCAGGAAAAGCTTGCATTAAGTTATATTTAGTGCTTTTCATCTATCTTTTGCCCCTGATCAAAAAAGACATCTTATATGTCCACTTGCCAATCTGCTAATGGTGGACTGAAAGACTATCAGTATTGATGGTAAGGGCACCACCTGTAATCTGCTTACTATATCAGGGGAAATTTGACAGGAAAGTGTTGAATCAGTTTACTCATAAATTTTGAATACTTCTTCATTCATATTCTAAGGAGAGAAATATTGAAATACTTTACTTTTATATCACTTTTTATTACTTTAAGTAATAAACAAAATGAAAATTTCCAAAGATTTGCAAAACATATTGTAGTATGCTTTTTTAATATTGACTTTGAGCAATATTTTACTTCTTCTCTTTTCTGAGTGTAACTAGTAACAGTTTAAAATATTACACAATTAATTTGTAATAACTTTACACTTTTCCACATTAATTTCTTCTGCATTTAAAAATTAAGCATTAGACTTTTGACAAGCTCATTCAGTTAACTGTACTAGTGATTTTGATTTTTGTATCAAGAGTAAATAGAATAAAGAAATTTGAAAGTGAAGGGAGCAGAAATTTAAGATTCATTTTCTTTATAATTTAAAGAT
Source organism: Latrodectus geometricus (assembly GCA_026290005.1). Taxonomy (NCBI): domain Eukaryota; kingdom Metazoa; phylum Arthropoda; class Arachnida; order Araneae; family Theridiidae; genus Latrodectus; species Latrodectus geometricus. The sequence continues at coordinate 743,677 of JAPDSC010036130.1, forward strand.
AACTTTTTGTAAAAACTGTCTTTGATTCTTTAAGAATTTTAACTAATAAATATTAGAATATTTTGCTTGTAATAATTTTTTAGTGTTATTGGTATCAACATGCTCTAAAAAATAAAAGCAACAAATGTTATTTCCTCCCTGCTTGTTAAACCAATATTGAATTCATTTATAATACAAATTTTATTTTTAAATGAAACTCCCAAATTACACCTACATCACAGTTTGAATTCTATTATGATAGATTTTTTAAATAATATTTCAAACAAAATGTAACTTCAAGAATGAATATGGCACAGTTATGGTTGAATTGTATTTAAAATATTTATGACCACTTGCACAGCTTCAGAATGATGTAATTACCTCGAATAATTCTTTATTTATCTAAATGAAAACAAATTAAAAGTGTATAAAATGGATTTTAAACACATATAAATTAAATTCACTTTAAATAATTTCTTATTGAAAATTTCTTTTTGAAAGAAATGTATTAAAAAAATATTGCTGTCACATCTTTCTTAAAGGTCTATATACATGAAAGACATATCTCGTGATAATTATCAATTATAATACTAAAAAAAAACTGATAACAAAGCTTATTTGTTCAAAAACTACACATAATATATATATATAGAGAGAGTACATATTTCAAAAATAACATTGTATGGTTGACATATTAGTTGGCAACTTCAAAAATACAATTACTTTATAAAATTAAACTTTTAAATTAAATTAAGAAATTATAAGATTAAAAATACAGAATTTTAAGATATAAGCTTGACTATTAATCTACCTATTACTTTTGATTTGTCTTCATTTTATGGTCAATTTTGGAATATAAGGGCCAATTCAATTCAAAAGAAACTTGTAATTAAAAGTGAATTCCAAACAATAATAAACTTTCATTCTTGAAATGGGTATGATATCCAGGAATTGTTAAACCAAAGAGCAAGGAATTAACCATTCAAATGCAAGCTAAATCTATAGTATTTGGTCAAACATATCTGTATCTATATACTGATTATATTTTTTAATTTTATTTTGAATGATAATATAATTAGAAATTTATAAAAACTAATATGAATATTTTTGATTTAATTACATTTAAAATTAATAATTTCACAGTCATTAACCTATAAATACAATCAAAATAATTTAAATATTATATATAACATAAATTTTTAGAATTTTCAAATATATTTACATTGTTACTTTTAATTAATTTTTTAAGTATTTTAGATACACATAACAATTTTGATTAAAAGGAGAATACAAAAACAAACTTGCAAAGAAAAAAATTAAAAAATACAATTTTCTATTATAATAAGTTTAAATTGGAATTATTTTTCTAATCATTACAATTAAAAAAGCCAAACTTTTCTTTTTTTGTTTATTTTCAAACTTAAAATTATTCTGTCAATTCCCTATTCATTTTCTAAACTTATTTTGTTGATTTATCATGTATTATCAATAACAAAAAAGAAGTCTTCATTTTTTCTAATGATTACTCTATGAAGGTTTGTTTTTCTATTTCTTGTGAATTAAGAGCAATGACAAACATCCAATCATAAGGTGTGATTCAAATCCACAAACTATTAAATTGAAAACAAGTTCCAAAACTTTTGAGGCAGCTCAATGAAGGATTTAAATATGAAACATTACAAGTCAAAAAAATAATGAAGAAAAAATTAAGGGTACTAATTCAAAATTATTTCTTTGTCATTGATATAAAGATTAAATCCATGAGCCAAACTGTGGTTTACTGTGTGAATGTTTTTTTTTTGTGTGTTTTTGGCATAACCTAATATGTACAAATGCAAAATTTGTTTGCTAGTAACCCTGAAGTTTTTGATATGTGTTGCTTTAATTTGATTGA
>JAPDSC010036130.1:755549-775640 GCA_026290005.1 Latrodectus geometricus
CACAGTTGTCAACAATTTACTAATGTTTTACAATATCACGATTTATAATATCAACGACATTTATGAATCAAACTTCGTCCTTACATTTTATTCTAATAAAAAGTCATAAAACTTAAATCTTGCACATATTTTACTTTCATTTATGTATTTACTTATTTTTTATTTATAGATTTTCTTTAAATAAACCAGATCTTTTAAAAAAATGGATTATTGCTACTAAAAGAGTCAACTTGCAACATTTTTAACAAATCTTTTTATCTGTGTGGAGAACATTTTACTGTAATCAATGTTATAAATCTTCAATGAAACATTTTTTAAAATATGACACTATACCAAGTATATTAAACTTTTATTCTCATTTACAAAAATCTATTAGAAAAAGAAGACTAATAAATAAAGTACAGTTTGAGGTACAAGAAATTTTATACATGAAATAAATGAAAATTATAATTTTGAAATAATATTACTTCTAATAAATTAAAATACAATGGAATATTACTTTCGAAGGAAAGTAATTTGTTGCATTTTAATTTAATTTATTGTATTTTAATTTATTTTTTCGGTTTTCGGAATTGTCTGCATTAGATCCGGAATAGTTAGAAGTTCCTCAAAGAATGGATGTTGATATAGCTTCCAGTATACAGAATAATTCAGCTTCATTTAAATCCATTAAAAGCACAAATCAAGTTTCTTTGGACCATATGGTATAACCTTCCTCTTCAAAATGTTCAAAGAACAATCTAACGGTTATCTACTTGAGTCGTAAAGTCAAAATTTGTAACATAATTTGTCACGTGGGCAAAAAAATTACATATTTTGAAGGTTTATTATGATTATCACAGAAATGTTCATTCATTTTATCAAACACTGCACAGATATTAACTGATAAATTTGGACAGTTACCTTTTGAAGTAGTAATAAATCAAATAAATAACAAAAATTGTAAATCTAAAGCACAACGTTATACATCTTATATGAAACAATTTCCTTTAACTTAATATTTTCATCCTCCAAAAACTTATAATTATTTAAGGAAGCATATTCATTTACCTCATCTAGAAACATTAAGATCATGGGTAAGTTCTTTCATATTGGTTACATGAGTGCCGATGAATGGAACGACATTTGTCATTAAGTGGACGAAAGAATAGAGCCGCAACTCCAGCTCCCTCGCTGCAAGCTCCACTAGGCTGGTCGAAGGCTTTACGAATGTGGTTCTTAGGAAGTGATTAGTCATTACGTCCCGTTCAAGTTCACATCATAGTAGGAAAGTGCTCTTCAGTGAAAGGTATAGGGTTCAATCCCAGACAGTGTAAAATAATGGGAAACAAAAATACGCTTTTGTTTTCTACATACACGTCCGTTAGGGTGGTTAATTGGAATTATTTTGGTTTGCTAACTTGCCACGCTTGATGACGGCCTACTATGTCTTGGTGTAATCTTTCCAGAAAGTAATTGACGTGGTAGACATTAAAATGCTTTACTTAAGCTATATATTAAACAAGACAAAAATTGTTTTTCTTGAACATTTCGGTTATCAGCCGAGTGATTGACGCTCTAGCCTTCGGCTCAACTGTTCATGAATTCGATTCATCCTTAAACCTAAATATTTGTAGTGTAGTTCGTAATCTACTTTAAACTGCGGGTCAACTGTAGCTTTGGTGTGATAAGAAATTACTTCTGGGTGACAAAGTAATCAACCAACCTATACCAGGCAATCATAGTAGACGTGAAGTGTGGCAGGATCCAGATTTCCTCGTTGGCCAAAATGTCTAAATATTTTACTGATTATGTATTTACATATACTATTTACCAATAAGTATTTGGGCATATTGGACTCATGCAAATTCAGATATCTGTAATCCTGAGCTACTTCAAGCTTTCTGTACTCAAACATCATGCAGGGAGCACCATTATCATTAGTCGGCAATATTATAGAAATGGCCGTTTCTTGAGGAACATATCTAGTGAATTAAACATTCCAAAAATGTAAGAAGTGGAAGGTGAGTGATAATTATCAGAATGGGCTTCGATCCGGCAGATCCACGAAACTAAGAGATAGAGACCGAAGAGCGCCGTCTAAAGAAATTCGGAAAAACTGCACGAAAACGATGCATGCTCTAAAAATAATTGTTTCGATAAATACCGAAATTGGACCGTAAATATGTGGAAGCAAGTTCTCTGCAGTAATGAATCTATGTTGAATGGCAGAGTCTGGGTTTGGCGTATACTTGGAGAACGTTTTCCATCAAAATACATAGTGCCTATAGTAAAATTGGGTGGTAGTAGAGTTATGGCCTGTGAATGTATCTCGTGGTATGGAGACAGGACCTTTTATCTCGATTCGTGATAGGATCAATGCTGACTACCACTTCTATATTTTAGGCAACAACATGCTTCCTATTCTGCGGAAATTTTACGGGTTATGTGATTCTTACTTCTAGGATCGACAACGTTACTTGTCAGGTTGCGTTGTACAATATGGATTTTCATATTGACAGTAAGATGATTGACCCACCCAGAGTACAGACTTGAATCTATAGAACATCACTGGGAGAACTTATATCACCGAAATAAGGGGTGCAGCAACCATCCAAAATCGATGAAAGAACTTACATATCTTCTCCAAATCAAACGGCAGAAACTACTATTGTCAAAATCATTTTTCCAGTTTGAATATCCTTGTTATTATCTTAATTTTCTTGATTATCGAAAGTTAAACAGGCTCTATTTCTTTGGTCCCTGGTCACAAATACAGCACAACGAGGCAAACACTTCACTCTCTCGTGTCTTAAAAATGCATAGATTACAATTCTCAATAAGCAGCACTGCAGTCTTTGACTATTTGTAAAGAGCATTGTTTGGAGAAGGAAGGTATCAAACATTGGTAATTTTTAAGAGCTATGATTATACTTCCCTGTACCTATCACAAGATAAACATTACCGATAACTCATTAGTCAGCCTTTTTTCCAATATTTATCGTTCAAGTAATTGTCATCTTGATATTATCCTTACGATCAAGGTGGACATACTAAAATTCGTTGAAAAAGAATATATCCTTTTTATTTTCTTGATATTTGAAATGATAGATCCTCGTGATAGTGTTTTGCCGTTCAGAATGATGACATATGTGTGAGATCAGACAGGACACACATTTTATTTACTTCTTATTCGCATTGAGTACACTTTGACCAATGGCTGTTAAATTTATGTTGTGTTGAATGTAATGAATTTCGTACCTTTATTCTCCCCAGCGAAATACTACGTTTCTTGACTGCATATTGCTGTTGTAGCTCGTAGTTTCCTTGATATAAAAAACAGATATTATTTTGCGAATTATATTTCTTCATGGTATATCAATTTTAAGCAATGCTGAAGAATTTATGTATGATTAAATTAAAGAAAAATTAAAAAAATTTGGCTCATTTTAGTTTTTAAATTAATTTATAAGTTTCTATTCTTTGTTTTAATGCATCACATATTTGATCTGTTCTAAAGATACTGCAATTCAACCGATGAAACATTTTTTACCTATAATGTAAAAGATGTTTTTTTTTTTCCTTTTGCAAAAATATCATATTGTTTTATCTATCATTCCTTAGAAATAATTTAAATTGTTATTTTTAGCTTAAGGTATGTTCTGTTATATTTTTGTCTGTGTGTTGTGCTTTTTTTCAATATATCTAGGGCATTATGTTTTTCTGCATTTTTACTATGGTTATATATATATATATATATTTTTTTTTTACTTTGAGTATTGTACTTTGAGTATCTACCTCGAAACATAGTGCATATGACTATTTATTAATCTCCTAATTAAATTATAAAAAACTGAATAATATGACTGGTATAATATATTTAAAAATAAAGTAAAACTAGTATTTTTATTTACATTCAGACATACTTAAAAACTTTGTATGTGCTTTAAAATACCAAGTATAAATATTTATGGAATTCATAAGTATTTCATTCCAAAGAAAAGTTTCTATTTGCTGCTTGAAAGTATACATAGCAATTCAAATATCAGATTCGCTGCAGTCAAGGCTGTGTTGCCACTTGGATCATAAGGAGGTGACACCTAGAATGAACAAAGCAAAATTTGTGTGTATTGTATTCTAACACTATTATTATGTAATTTATCAATATACCTTGTTTTTATTTTTTGAAGGATTTATCAATATAGAGCAAAAAATTAACGTATATTTCTGAAATACGTATTGAAAATATTTTTATTTTTAAATCAGGATTATGATTTTTGGGATGAGTGTATTACGATTTTTATGTGGAAACCTCCCTTCTCTTTTCTGTCACTTATGGGCAATATTGATTATTTATTTAAAAAATTTAAATGTTTTAGGTTCTACTTAAATTTTTTTTAATATTGATAATATTTTATCGATATCAAAACATAGCATAGAGCATTATATATAATAAATATATATAATTATATATATATTATTTTTTGCCAAGTGCCAGCCACGTTGGCCATATGAATATGCTACTCCATTTTTCCAAGTGAACCATAATTTGGGCTGGATTCCGACTTCCTCAGTACACAAATGTCGTTGGTACCCGTTTATAGGGTAGGCAACCATTCATAGAAGGAAAGGACAAAGTAGGAGAGAGAGAAAGTAAACCCCTGCCCAAACCAACATTCGAACCCAGGACCTCCCTATCCGCAATCAGGTACGCTGACCACTAGATAGGATGAGCGGCAGCATTTTATATAATATTATTATTTAATAACAATGCACATAATTATATATAATTAATATATAATGTATGCTATTTATTAATTATAATTTAGATAATTTTCATAACTGTAAAACATGTGACTGAATTTCATACCGCATAATGAAAAATCTAGCTCAGAAAATCGAGAGGTATTTAAAAGTTCACTTCGTATTGCTTTCTATATGGAATTTTCGCATTTATGGAAGCGTATAAGCAATATAATTCCCCAATTATTACATAGTGACTGGGATCGAACCAAGGAGCCTCCACTCTGAAAACACTAGACAACCACTAGAAACTCCTTATGAACTAATGGCATTCTTAACATTAGAACCCAGTTAGCTTGCATGAGATGGAATAATTAATAAAATTAATGTCCTTGAGATATTTATAAATTATTGAAACCACAAGAGGTAAACAAAAAGTTCACGCCATTTTAACGTTGCCATTGAATGAAGTGAAAATAAGTATGCAAATTATTATATGACTTGGTTGAGACATCGGTCAATCCAGAGTAGGAATATCAGTCGTTATGAAGGCAGGTCCACCGCGCACATTCATCGATCGTAACTCGTACAGTAGCGAAGAGAAATGGACGTGCCGAAGGAACTCGTTCGGTGTTGTTTGCCTTACAATTTCAAAGTAGGCTTATCAGCTTCTGTATCAAGTTGCCGAATATGTCAAGCGTTTGGGGATAGTGCTGTGAATGAACGTATGGCAATACATTAGTTCCACAAATTCAAGTCAGGAGATTTGTCGCTCTGTGATGAAGCTCGCAGTGGATGACCATTGTCCTTAGATAACAAAGCCCTGCAAGCCACCATTGAGGAGGACAGTAGTCAAACATATGATGAATTTGCCAGACAATTTAACGTTTTCGGTGAAACGATTAGACTTCATCTACACCCCTTAGGTAAGACGTAAAGGCTGATTAAGTGGGTTCCTCAAATGCTGTTCCATAAGCAGAAAAGAGTGGCAGCTTGTTCATCGTTACTTTCTCGAAGTACATCCAAATTCAATCGAGTGCTGACCATTGGAAAAAATGGGTCCTGTAAGCCATTCTCAAGTGATCAAAATATTGGTTGTCAGCTGAGAATACAGTCCCGCACATCGCTAGACTTCCTATGCACCCACATAGGATTATGCTTTATGTCTGGTGGATTTGTCGTCAAGTGGTTCCCTATGAGCGGGCCGACTACCAACGGGCCAAACATCATAGCGGACTTGTACTCGTAGCAATTGGAACAGGTATTGCAAAAGAAGGAGCCGGTACTGATTAATCGCAAAGGTGAACTGTTCTTGGCAGATAACGTGAGGCCGCATGGCACTTGTATATATATTTTTTCTCCAGAAATAATATAATTATTGTATAGACAAAATATACAAAGACTTTTTCAATAATTTATATCAATATTTAATAATGAAACAAAATCATAAAAATAAGATTGTATTATCAAAGAATTTATCGAGTGGGATACTAGTGAAAAGATCTTTAAAGTCATAAAAGATGAAATACTATTAATTTTATTATAAGAAACAAAATCAATAATTGGTTTATTATTTGGCAGTTTTCAAAACTTTACAAAAAATTTAATTAATTTTCCTGAATTATTTAATTTTTCTACTGTAAATAACGTACCTTTTATTCCATAATTTAATTTAATCTTACAAAATTTCCAATGTCAATCATAAAGGAATTTTCATATTGAACAAAGAATATTTTAAGTAGTTATATTCGATTAATCAAAATAGAGTATTCTGAAGTTTCGGGTTAGAAGTTGTGCTTTATAATTTTCAACAATGCTGTCTACTGTCGTCAATGAGAGATTATTTCAAAAGAATTTATTATTAATATAGCTATATCTGAAATTTTCTAGTTGCCTAAATTTTCCTTGTAAAGAGTGTCGACGTGAAAAAGGTATATTATGTAAAAAAATTATATAATTTTACTTTTAGTTTGAAATCATAAATAAACTTATGTCATATTTTTACATTTTAAATATTAATAGACTTTCTACAAAATATCTTTATTTAATCATTTTAATTGTAAAATTTTTTATTAAATTATTTTGCCAGATTTTAGAATAATGTTAAGTACAGAGGTTTTAATTAGTAATAAAATGTAATCACAAAATAGATACATTTAGATTTGCCTTGTTGTTGTAATTAAAAAAAAAACATGGACATACATTCAAAATTTTCTTGTAATGTTTATATAATAAGTTTACTATACAAAAATCTCATATTACCTCAACTAAATCACCTCCTACGATATTTAATCCTTTTAAACCTCTAATAATTTCTAGCATCTGTATGGTTGTCAGGCCACCAATTTCAGGGGTACCTAAAATAATAAATTTAAACAAAAATCTTAATGTAATATCAGTTCACAAAAAATGGAACATTTGTATTTCTAAGATAATATGAGAAATATCCTAATACCACAAAGAATAATCAAGAAACAGTTCATTTCATACTGATTATTCAAAACGTATTTCTTTTTTCTTTTTTTTTTTTCTAAAACAAGTTTCATTATATAAGATTGCTTAATAAATAGCTCTTACTACGCAATTTTACTAAGTATTTTTAAAAAGATGGCTCATCTTCATAGATTCTGTTTCATTGTCATAGAAGTGTTCTTTTCTTTTAACTTAATTCCAGACCTAAGAACAATAATTGTCAAAAAGTACAAAAATGAAAATAATAGTTAGGCAATATAGAAAATTTACTCTTTTGTTAACAAAATGTTTAATTTCTTATAACATTTTCCTGTTTACCAACCAGTAAGAACTTGTTTTGTTCAACGGAAGAGAAACTTTGTAGAATATTGAAAAAGACATCAGGGCTTTTTAGAATGGATTTTGTTAGATTTTAAAACAGTAAAATAATTAATGAAAATTTTATGGCTCATAAAATCATTATGGTAGTTTTTACTGGATTTTGGTAATGTTCGTTGAAAAGAATTTTCCTTGTAAAATCCAAATTCCACGCATAGAACCAGTTTTTTTTTTTTTTTTTTTTTTTTTTTTTTTTGTAAAATTCATCAATTTATTTTTTAGAAGTTGTGCAAATGCTTAAAAGTATTTTTTATAAATTAACCATTTTATTCCTCCATTCACTTTTTCTGTGATAGTTATCATTTTTCTTCTTTTTAATTGATTTTGTTACTGAAACCACTCTTTTTTGATGAATAAAATTATGTCCAGAAATTATATTTTCATTCTGTCTTGATGTGATAAAAATATATTAGGTTACATGAACAATTTCTAAACTAATAGTTTTTATTCTATTGATAACAAAGGATACTTTTTTTTGATAGAACGACATTTGCTTCATCATTAATTGTAACATATGGTTCATTACGAAGAATATTACCTGAGGTAATGTTGACAAATGCATTTTGCCAAAATATTGAACTGTATAAGAATTATTAAAGCTTCAATTTAAATACTAACAAGATAAATATTAAAAATAATGTTTGCGCAATACGTGAATTAGGTTAATTAAACAAGATCATAAGAAAGTGTAAATAGATATATAACATATATTAAGAAGTTAAGCTCTAGACTACTATTGAAAACTTATATTATTTTTCTACATTAATTGGAAAAATAATTTCTCAAAATCTTCTGAATAAATGATGTTTCCCTGTACAAATGTCAAAATCTAAATGTCTCTTATTAAATCTTCTTGGTTGAATTTTTCAAAAAACTATTTGAGAAAACTTTAATAAGCAGTTACTTAATTAAGTCGCGCTTCGATAAGAGGTATTCATTTGATGATCCTCAACTATTGCAATTGCATTTAAATGACGTAAGCAGAGAGGAACATCTGCATACATATGCTTTGCGTTTTATAGCAACTGTGCGCATGACAACATTATTTAAAATCGTTTAGAGTTGTGAAGCCCTTCCATTCGCTTTTCCTACCTTAAATATGATTCTGTGAGTATGAAATATAATATATTATTAGTAATCCTTTCTTACAAAGTTTTAAATTTTAAAATAAATTACATATTTAACCTATGTGCTCAGTAAAAAAATACTATTCAATAAATTTCTATTTTCCTTTCTCATAAATACATTAACATACAAAATACATTTTATTTATTTGAATTACAAATTAAATCAATTACATATCAATTAATAGGGCTATATAAAAAAGTGGATGCAATTTAGTATTTAATTGTTAGTTAGGTTAATTTCTAATATTTTTTCTTAAGGAAAACTTGAATATTTTAAGGAAAATATTTAGTATTTCTACAAATAATGGTAGAGTCATGATTAAATTTTTATGTCGCTAAAACTATCCTTGACACAAGGCAAAATTTTGACACTTTACAAGTTAAGAATAAGTTTTTTTCACAAACAATAGCAGGCTCTGATGTTTTTAATAATTTATAAAATAAATTAATCATTATGTGTTTGCATATATATTTTTAAGTATTAACATAGCATCATATAATCTACTTCATAAAAAAATTTAAATGACATTAAAAGCTAAATGAAAAATCTTTTACCCAATCTAATTTACTAATAATGTGAGTTAAAAGTGGAATTTTAAATTTATACAGAAAACAAGGAATAATTTACTGAAATTGCAAAAAAATACCTGTTCCCGGGGCAAAGCAAGGATCCAGTGCATCAATATCAAGAGTTACATACACGGGATAATTTCCCATCTGTTTCCGTATATCAACCATGACCGGTGTCATGGAGGAATGCCAACATTCATCTGCGAGGATCAAACGAAATCCCTGTAAAAACAGCAATTTTTGGAGTAGAAAACGGTCACATCCATGGTAATTATTAGAATTTACAGGATTTGCTAAATGAATGTAAAATAGAGGGATACAAAACAATAGATTTTTCCAATCTTAAAAGAATAATCAAAATGAAAATCGCATAAATAAAGTAAATAATTTATATTTTACTTTTACGATAATAAGCAAATATTGTCATTAAATAATAAGTATCTTTTTTAAAATATCTATTTGATTGAGAAGTAGTCACAAAATATCAAAAGTATATTTTGTGGAAAAGATATGATAAGACTACTTCTTCCAATTTCTCTAACGTTACATCGCAAAATCTTGAAGAAGTATGAATAATTTTTATAATCGAAGAAAGTTAAAGAATATTAACAAATCAAAAAGTGGGGAGAAAATATTATTTTCTTATTATAAATTATTCTTTCAATATACACTACTGGCCATTAAAATTGCTACACAAAGAAGGCGACATGCTACAGACGTGAAATTTATACGAAAGGAAGAAGGTGCTGTGATATGCAAATGATTAGCTTTTTAGCGTATTCAGACAAAGCAGGCGCCAGTAGCGACACCTACATTGTGTTTAAATGAGGAAATTGTTCAGCCGGTTCCTCATACACAAATTGCATTTGAACGTTGTTGCTTGGTGAAAAGTTGTTGTGATGCCTCGTGTAAGAAGGAGAAATGCGTACCAGCACGTTTCTGACTTTGATAAAGGTCGAATTGTAGCGTACCGGGATTGCGGTTTATCTTATCACAGTATTGCTGCTCGCGTCAGTCGAGATCCAATGACTGTTAACAGAATATGGAATCGATGGGTTCAGGACGGTAATACGGAACGCCATGAGGGTTCTCAACGGCCACCTATCACTAGCAGCCGAGAAGACAGGCATATTATCAGCATGGTTGTAATGGATCGTGCAACCACGTCAAGAGCCGTTAGTCAAGAAACGGGGTCGTTTGGAAGACAACAAGTGTCTGCATGAACAGTTCGACGACGTTTGCAGCAGCATGGACCCTCAGCTCGAAGACCATGGCTGCGGCTTCCCTTGACACTGCGTCATAGACAGTAGCGCCTTCAATGGTGTGATCAACGACGAACCTGGGTGCACGAATGGAGAGACATCATCTTTTCAGATGAATCCAGGTTCTGTGTACAGCATCATGATGGTCGCATCCGTGTTTGGCGGCATCGTGGTGAACGCACACTGGCAGCGTGCATTCGTCATCGTCATACTGGCCCATCACCTGGCGTGATGGTATGGGGTGCCATTGGATACACGTCTCGGTCACCTCTTGTTCGCATTGACGGTGCTTTGTACAGTGAACGTTACATTTCTGGTGTGTTACGACCCGTGGCTCTACCCTTTATTCGAGCCCTGCGAAACCCTACGTTTTAGCAGGATAATGCCCGACCGCATGTTGCCGGCATTGTACGGACCTTCCTTGATACGGAACATGTTCGGCTGTTGCCTTGGCCAGCACGTTCTCCAGATCTTTCACCAATAGAAAACGTCTGGTCAATGGTTTCCGAGCGACTGGCTCGTCACCAAACGCCAGTCACTACGGTTGATGAACTGTGGCATTGTGTTGAAGCTGCATGGGCAACTGTACCTGTACATGCAATCCAATCACTGTTTGACTCAATGCCCACGCGTATAACTGCTGTTATTACTGCCAGGGGTGGTTGTTCTAGGTACTGATTTCTCAGGATCTATCCAGCCAACTTTTTTGAAAATTTAATCACTTGTTATTTCTAGTATAATATATTTTTCCAATAAATATCATTTTGTTATCTGCATTTCTTCCTGGTGTAGCAATTTTAATGGCCAGTAGTGTAAGTAAAAAAATGTACTCTTTTCATTAAAAAATTAAAATAACTTTTACATTATTTTTGTTCTCTATATTTTACATATAACGCGTTGGATTATAATTTTTAATAGTTTAGTTATCGTTTTATTAGCTTATGTGTGCATTTTCCTATGATATCCCAGTAATCTAAAAATGTATATTTTACTACATTAGACGAATATGCGATTTTAATATCTTACTTGATCAACACAATACTGGTAATCGTGAGGAGTATATGAAGTTCCTCTTAGTCCTATTTGCACCACCCTCTTCGAGTCGATGAGATTCTCCTCTACAGCTCTTCTGAACGGTGTTCCATGTGCGATTTTGCAGCCCATCATTGAATCGTTCACATCAGCATGAGCATCAACATGAATCAAACCAACTGCACCATATTTTTCCTAAAGCCAAATAAAAAAATTTTTTTTTGTATCAAATTCTATAAAAACGGAAATAAATACTCAGAAATTATTTTTATTAAAGATGAATAAATTATTCATATAAATAATAAATTTCTCTTTTTGTATTTCTTTCTCAAAGAGTAAGAAAAACTAAATATAATAATTAGTAGTAATAGTTAAAAGAAAAAAAAATGTAGAATCCTCCAAAACTTAAAACTCCTTTCTTGAGGAATGATGTATATATCATAGAATGTATTATTTGATTCGATAGAATAGCATTAGAATCAGCCAAAATTAAGGTTGCGAAAATAAAGATTATCACACATTTTTGAGAAAATAATCATTACCTTAACGGCTTGGAGAATAGGATAAGTGATGGTGTGGTCACCGCCCATAGACACAGGTGTACAGTTCTTCTGTAAAACACTTGATATGAAAGCTTTAATATCACGTACGGCTTGTTGGATGTCGTAGACCGTTACAGGAATGTCACCAATATCTGCGATTTGTAACACTGAGAATGGATTCACTCCTACAAATACAATTTATTATACATTAATGACATCAGGAAATATCAAAGATGTAAAATACTTGCTGTATCTGAATGTTAACTTAGAATTAAAAGAACTAAAATGTGTGTATTCAATTCTTATTTCAAATAATAATTGCAAAGAAGTAAAATATTACTTAAAAGATTTAGAGGAAGGAAAGTATTTTTAATATGAGTCTGAATATTTTCTTTTTGATTCGCTTTATTTTAAAAATCATAATTTTATATTAGCTACTATTTCAAGTTCTTAGAATAATAATTTGTGCAAGTTAGCAGAGATTTCTTTTTTTATGTCTATTTCTGTAAATTAATATATTTTTAAGTCTATGATATTAATGTTTTGTATTTAAGCTTCAAAATAATGTCTTTTAAGTTATTTTCTGTTATTAGATTTCATTTATCATTTAAGTTTTATGTTATCCTGTACATATGCCGTACCATTACACAGTTTCATTATTAATATTAAAACCTTCATAAATGTGTAGAATATTCAATTCATCAACTTTTATAATATTTAATTAGAAATTATCTATGATTCATATAATAACTAAACACTAACAATAAAATATTTTACTTAAACGGCAGCCAATTAAAGGTATCTAAAACATGTAAGCCATTAATTGTATTTTAAAAATTAATTTTATGGTTCATTATGTCGATTTTCTTGAAAATTCAACAAGTGATATAATATAATGGAATGAGATAATAGAATATACTTAATAACGTTAATTTCTCTTACATGCAAAACTGATCGATTACGATTCTGTATATATACCAGTGCAAAATGATGCTGCCTTTCATAATTCATTATTTTGAATATCTTCCTAGATAAACCATGTTTTTTCATTTTAATCCTCTTAAGCACACACACACACAAAAGTAACAAAGATTCAAATACCATAATCCTAGGTAAAAAGTATCAAATATTTGTATCCAATAAAAGTATATAAATTTAATTATTTTCCCCCTTCTTTTTGAGAAATGATGCTGTACAATTTTTGCAGGACCACTAAATTGTTGTAAAGTACTTCAAGTAATTACAATATTATTATTTAAATTTACATCATGTTATCATAATAAGATGCAACTCAACTACATAGACATTCTATAACATTTCAAATGGCGTGAATCATAAATCGGTTTCTATGTAAAATGTCATCATATTAGCTATTGTCTCAGACGAATTTTCTGTTTCCAGAATATAATTATTTACATGTATTTATATATATAAATACATATACTTAAGTTTATAATAAAATGTGTCATACATTTACAAGATGTTCCTGGACCAATTGCCAGGTAAGGAAGGCATAATGAAACAAATGTTTTCATGATATTTGTAAAAATCGTTTAATATTTGCAATTTAGCGTGATACTAATTTATCTTTTAAACTTGAATTATCTAATTTTCTTTTGTTACAAATGGTTCGCAAAACAATATGAGCTGCAGTTACACGAATTTGTGAGTTTTGCTGGGTGTCAGTCATTAATTATTTTAACAGCGAAGCTTTGTTTATTCAGATTGTATTAAATCATTTTTTAAATATTATACTGTGATAGATTTCAATAAATTCAAAATCTAGATTCGTGAAGAGCAACAGCAAAGATTTTTGTAATTCTTGCCAAAGTGCATTAATAATTGAGTACGTCAGGACAATGAAATGCCTTTATGCCAGTTCTACAAGGCTTGGACTCGTGTTTTAAAAGCAAAATATATCAAGACAGCTCTAGATAATAACATGTAATTTCCATAAAAATCCTTTCCTGATTTACTATGAAATGAAATCAAAAGCCTTAACTATGTTTCGTATTTAAGCTTATGACATGATAAATAGTTATATTTCTTTATATAATTCGTAATTAGTTCACATTAAAAATGTCAAACTATATTCTATGTCATTATTTTTTTAATGATTCTTTTTCTACCTTAACTTATCTTGTTGCTTATAATTACATTTAACTGGTACATTTTGACTAAGTTTTAGTACTAAAATTATTTTTTAAAGAGTTTATCGACAAACCTGAAATTACCTTTATTCATTTTTTATATAACTGATTATTTATTTTTTTAAAATATAATGAATAATTTTGACTTTCCATTTTTTTTATTTATTTATTTATTTTTTCATTTTTGCGTAATAAGAAACTTTTATTATAAAGGTATTATTATAAATGAGACTTCTATTTTAATTATTTATAAAAATAACGTTACTACCATTCATAATTCCTTCTCACTTTTGTTCGGTTATTTTAATAAAAAAATATGTATGAGAAAATATATGGGAATAACATAAAAATGTGATCAAATGCCACCAAACTGTTTTTAAAAAGGTAGAGCAATAAAAAATAACTATTTTCCATGTATCTTTCAATCACTTTAGAACAATATGTTTTGTTAATTGGACTTCATCATTAAATTTTAGAAACAACTAAGAGAAGTATTTTTAATACTGTCGTTTAAATACTGTGAGTAAAATGCTATCCTATTTTTTAATTTCTAAAAACAAAATTTATTGTAAAAATATTAATTCTATAAATATTTTTTATAAAGCCAACTTGAATCCTGTAATTATCCTTTTATGCGATTCCAAAATCAAATCAGATCAGATCTGAGGGAAAAAAACATATTTCTTTAAAGGTGTAGATATTTAGGATAAGTTATTTGATATAGTTTTTGCGACTGATTATTCTAATGAGATTTCAAAATATTGGTTTCAGTGAGTGCTGGGCTAATATTAATGTATTTCTTAATTCCATTGGATCATAGAGCTCTGTGAGCTATTTGAGTCATTAATTCTGTCATTCATCTCTAAATGTAGCTTTTTACTCTTTTTTAAATTTTTTCAACCTTTTAGCATTTTTTACAAATGTAGTTTTATATTCTTAGAATTCAAATAATAGATTTTTATCACGATATTAGTTGATATACCTGTACTGGAATTGCATGGCCTTAGCAATGAAGATTCCGTTCTAATTTGTCTGGGTCCAAAGCGAGTTCCAGGCCGATTGGATGTCCCACAATCCATTGGAATGCCTAAAATTCCCACATCTAAGCCTAAAGAAATAAAACAGAAATTGACATCTTATTTCAACATTAAACGTAATTATATGATTCTACAATGTTATTACTAGTGATTATAATAATTGAACCAGGAAGAAATACATACATAAAACTGAAGACATATCAATCATACTTCTTCATCAACAATCATTCTTATTGGACACATATATTATGTTAAAAATAACAAATTATTAAAATTCCAAAAAATCGGAAGCATGTATCCTGAGAAATCCATACACAGAAAAATCACCTCTAGCTGTAATAACAGTACTTATATGCCTAAAAATTGTGTCATAATATTCACGGAGAGCTTTAACACGATATCACATTGATTTAATAATTAGCTTATGATGATAAGTGAAACACTCAGCAGAATTACATGATATATCCTAACAAGGAGGCATGTTAGAGCAAAAGTCAAACATTTTGTGCATCAAGAAAGGTCGATATTATGTCATCAACATACTGTCGTGTCTTATCCGGTAGTAAAATAGCATTTCATAGGGCTTGAATTTCGGGTAATAGCAACGGGTCGCAGTAGAACAGAAACGAAACTGCCACTCTTCATTTCTGTTCGACTGCAACTCGTTGATAACAAGTGCGTCAATACGAACTAGAGATGACTGAGAAATAATCCAATTCCACCCCATACCATCACTCTAATTGATAATGAATTCGAATTCAGGTTAGTAATACGCATTTTCTACGTTGCCACCATCAAGACTATAACCATCGTCAACTGTAAAAGGAACTAAGTTTCGTTTGAAATTATGATGTCATGCTATTCTTGCATCTAGATTCATCGGTGTCAGGCGTTTTACACTTCATCTGAGCATGAAGAATAGCCGAAGCCATTGTCGCCGAATTGATGGTTTATGTGTAAAGCATGTCACCAAACTGTTCTTGCAAATATTTATTACTTTGCAAAAGGCTTAAGTTTTTAATTCACAGCTCTTAAATTAGCAATTCGATCCATTAAGACTATGTGGACAACATGTTTTAATTTTCAGTTATATAATGATAATGGATACATGAATATGCCTTTCCATACGTGTGATATTGAACCCACTGATTCCACGTACAACACACAATCATGGTATTTTGGCACTTGTGATAAGCAATACTGAGATATGATAAACTAGAATCCAGGTAGACTACATTTCCACCAGTAGTAAATTAAGAAACGTGTCAACTTTTCACAAGGCAAGAACATTCAAATGCAATTTGTGCATCAGAAGCCTATTATGAAATTTATTCATTTAAATGCATATAGGTATTACCATCGCTTATTTTTTGCATGAACATATTGATATTACAGCTTTTTTTTTCGTATCAATTAAATTTCATGAATACAGTATGTTGTCTCTATGATTTAACAATTTTATTGGAAATCAACAATTTCAAAAGAATGAGGTACAGTGAGAAAAATACTTTGAAAGACCTTCAAAAATAAAAGTGTAACAATTTAATAAAATCAGAGTTCAGATTAATATATTTATTTAGTTATCAAATTATTTAATATTAAAAATACATAAGCTTATATCAATTAATAATTCTGAAATAATTAATAATTTATATTGCTCTTTAAATACATGTAGGTATTATCATTATCTACACTGCTAGCCACACAAAATGCAACACTAACAAGAGATATCATAGTGAAATTTATTTAGAAGATATCACATTATAGAAAGATCAAATAATTGAAATTATAGCTTCTGGTAAAGGTTAGATGATGACAAAATCATTTATTAGTGTATATTTTATTGATACTTGTAACTGCTGTTATACCTCTCAGCATAGAATCAAACGGGCCTTGCATATAGGATATAGTAGTTCCATGCAGCTTTCACATATTCCCGAAATTGATCTAGGGTATAGTGGGTGGTGTACCCAGGGCCTGTTGCTGTAAAAACATGAACAACACGTTTTCAACTGGTGATAGAAATAGAGAATAAGAAAACCATGCATGAAATTCATTTGATGTATATATCGCCTCTATCGAATTCCGACACTTGCTGGTTAATATATCTTTTTCTCTTCTCATTCGTGGTATGACGTGATATTCTGAGAAAACTCCGACCTAACAAAGCAATTTCTTGCGACCGAACGATAAATCCATTGCATAACCTTCCTTTTATTCAAATAATGTTTGTCCAGCCTACATCATCCAAACGCGTTTAAATGGTAATCAATCGCACGGTCCTTTGCACCCCTTTCCTTTTAATAGTTTTAACAGTCTTAAAATTTTTCCTGGTATCACAATTTTAATTGCCAGCAGTGTATGCCATTCTATAATTTAAGACTAAAATATCCGTGAGTGGGTAACATGATATTAAAAGCAATAATAAAATATCCATATAACATCCATATCATTTATGCAAGTTTACCCCCATTTTTTGTTTGCCTTAAGAGTTTATATATTGATACAAATTTAACAGTGAAAACTGGGAATTCGTAGCTAATATCATTCAAAATTATATAAAGAATATTTAGAGATAAAATTCAACACAAATGATTTGGTTCAAGAAATTGAAAGCAATTTTTATTTTTATTTTATAGTTATTCTGTTGCAATCGTTTTTATTTTTCATGATCTATTGGTTGCATTTGCTCCCAGTTATATTAAATTTTATTTGTTCTTTTTTTAACTATTCTGTTTTGTGTAGTTTTATGTGTAGTTTTTTGTGTAGTTTTGTGTAGTTTTATATATAATTTTAATATTTACTTTTAGGTTATTTAATTGAACATAGTTCTAAACGTAAAACTTAATTAGGATAAAATTTTAATTTTTAAGAAAAAAAGAAATAGATGCCATTTCCTGAGCTGTACCACCTACATACATAAGAGACAACAAGTGTAACCACAAGTACTAATATTTCAACACAATAATTAAGGACATAAGTTAAAATTGCTTAAACAAACGAGAATCCAAATTATTGCTATTCTAGATTAAAATATAAAAATATAAAGGCACTTCTTTTAGCATCAGAATGAAAGCATTTTTAAAAACTAAGATAAAAGTACTTTCCAGGAAAATTTAGCAACATGACAGAAATTTCAAATGAGGGTGACAGATCTTTTTTTAACGAAATATTATCATTTATTATTAAATTATTATTATAACTAAATATTTTCTAACTTAATTTTAGCTTGGAGTTAGACATTTTTTAATTATTCCTTTACAATTTAATATTTACTTAAAATATAATATAGCAAAAAATGTTTAAATTATTTTAAATCGACATTGGAACATTGACAACTAAGAAAATTGGGATTTTTGCAGCAATTCATAGAAAATGCATTAGAATAAAAATTTCCGGCAATAATTACTTCAAATCAATGAAAAATAAATGAATTCTGGAATAAAATAAAAAAATTATAAAAATGTTTTATAAAAAAGTCAAGGTACATGTTAATTAAGAAAATCTGCCCAAATTTTAAAATCATATATGTTTTTCATAAGCATATCTATCTGATTGATAAAATTATAACATAAGTAAATCCAAAATCAAATTTTTATTGTACTCCAACCAAATATCATCTTAGATACGTATGACATTTGTATCGCTCAGAAAATGTTATCTATGGTAAGTGTACCATTTTAAAAATGTTTCCAAAATATTAAAAGTTATTATTAACTCATCTTCTTAGGACTCATGGGTTTAAAAATATTTTCCAGATAAACTCATATCTCAGATAACAATGTTTTCCATATTCAAAGCAAAAATGACATAGCATTAAAGAAAGCAAAAAAATAAGCATACCTTCAGCTGTTGGCTGATAAGGAAGTCTCATGAAGGTGGCAATTCCTCCAGCTCTAGGCATATCATTAGCAGATAAAGGTGTATTGAATGTAGATGATGAATATTTTTGCTTACAACATTTCTGGATACCATTTTGCGCAAAACGAATTACCCTAAACATTTTACTCCACGCCATTCAGATTCTGAAGTTTCTATTCCAACAAATAACTTCCAGCCTCTGAAATTTTAGAAAACAAACGATAAATTCATGCAAAAACCTTTAAACTTTTACACGTCAAAACAAGAGAATTCAAGATAAACAACCAGGATTTACTGATTAAGAATATTGACTTCTACACTGAAAATATTTTCCCCGTCTTGTTTCGTCCTGTTTTTAAATGAAGATGCTCACGTTAAGAATTGTTTTCCTTATTTAATGTATAAATATAAATAAAATTCATAAATTTTTTAGTATTTATTAAGGGCTCTCTATATTTCGAGGAATCATTGGTTACACTAAATTTTAATGAATATTCAAACAATTCCTTAAGAGTCTTTCTCAACTGGAAATGCAAATAAAGAATTACATAAAAATAAATGTTGCCTAGCTGAATTTAAACATCTCAAATATGTGAATACGAAAAATTACAAATTGAATAAATGAAATTCTGATTAAAGATACTTTTAATTGAAAATGGTTTTTCCCCCAAAACTGTTAAACGGTGAATTAATACGAACACAAGGAAAATGATGCATTAATACGAAAAATTTCTTTTTCACTGAACTGTATGACGGAAATTCTTTAGGTATCATGGACAAATTTTACATGGTTCTTGAAAAGGGAGGCCATAAATATAATGTTTAAGAAGTAAATTACTGTTTTTCCCCCCATAAAATTTATTCTTTATTAAAAGTTTTGTGAATGGAGAATAATATATTTATTATTATATTATGCGATTAGTAGCATATTTTTTAAT
>JAPDSC010036130.1:776040-824818 GCA_026290005.1 Latrodectus geometricus
TTAAGGTATAGGACAAGATAATAGTGACACATATTATATTGTCCTATATATTAAAGACTTTTAATAAACATCTGGTCCTATATTTAATGAATTTTAGTATACAAAGAAATCAAAATTTTCATCATTACAATTTTTAATCATACTTGAGTGAACTTAATCTTGAATAAAATGTGGATTAATAAATAAAGATGCAAATAATTTACAGTTATTTCTAATGCATAGAGGTGTCGAATTCAAGTTCAGGTGGAACTAAAACTGAAAAGATATTTTTTTCTTTAAAAATAAAACCCAAAAGTTGAATGATATTAAGATCAAAACTTAAGCGGTATTACAGAAGCTTTTTCCATTTCCATATTAGGCAGTGAGATTCCAGATCGAATGCGATTGCAAATTAACGCAACAAATGGGCTTCTTGGTGTAGAGATTCATTTAATGGTATTCGGCCTTAGTTCAACTTCATTTATGAGAACCATTTATTAATTGTCGTTGTGGTTACTGAACAATAATTGGACTTACGATTAACGATATTGATCCACCTGTTTACCGTTTTAATTGGTTTTTACATTAATCGTTTTTTAAGCGAATCTCTTCTTTCATGACATTGTTTTCGACCATGATTCACCTATTCCTGTCAACATCATTTATGGAAAGTATCACTGTTCCTATCTTAATGTTGAACAATTCGTCTCGATTAGGCCAATTAACTTTGACCTCAATTCCATATACTCTCTCAAGTGCTAGCCTTTCCGAATATTATTCACTTATTTGAATAATCTGAAATTAAAATTTTTCCTCATTAATATCCTGACCATCCTGTATCGTCATATTTATTAACTGGTCACCAAATTTGAAATTTTTGCGTTTTTCCTCGTTATCTGTATTTCTTATAAATTTGTGTCTAATTTGTATACTTCTTCTTGAAGGAGCCATTTTATTTATTATATCTTAGATTGTATAGGCACATTTATTTTTTAGGTATTAAACAATCGTTTGAATTCGTTGAATTCTTTAAGTATATATATTTTGTACTTTTAATATACATGTGTTCATTTTCTACGTACTATGAAAAATTAAAAAAAAAATATTTTTTTTAATTTTATTAGTTTTTAACGATTATTTATTTTATGAAAGATAATCCTAAAATATAACGTGAAATTATCCATGTAATCAAAAAGCTGTAGACAGTAAAACTAATTATTTACGAAAAAAAAAAATGATACGCTATTCTTTTTTATGCGTGTGCGAATTACATCTTCGGAGAAATGAGCTGACGCCACACTTTCCTCGGCTATCAGAGTACTTCGAAACTGGCATTATCCCAGCTCCACAGCATTTTATTTATCATGTAATTAAGTTTTTTTATTTTTTCGGTTCTTTATTCATATTTTGAGAAACAAATAAATAAATGAAAATTCAGTTAAATTGTACATATAGGCATTTCCTTGACATTTTAAAATTCAGCTGAAACGAAAGAAAGTAACAAGGAAAGATTGATATTAAAATAAATAAAATTACTTCTATAGATACGAAGAAATGCCAAAAATTAATCGCTTTATTTACATGTCTCTCCTCATTAAAAGAATGAGCTGAGCTAGCTTGCACTTTGATTATCAGAACAAGAAATATTGAAATATTTATTATAGAGCTATTCCAACTGAATTAATTATGAAGGTTATGAAAAGAAAAAGTTAAAAAATTGTCGAATGGAATTCCTCTTTCAGAGGAGCTGTACCAGTGATACAAGGAGATGAATATCTTTTCAGAAAATATTCTTATCTCTTGCAAAAATACATTTTTATCGCCTGTAAAAATATATTTATCTCTTGTAAAACTACACTTAACTCTTGCAAATATGTATTTCTTTCTTTTTATCATTTCTTATCACATTCCTAGTTCGAAATGTATAAAAAAGTATGCTAATGGTGTAGTAAATATACATGGTTCTTATAAATGTTCTAATCCGTGGTTAGAATGAGAAGCATTTAGTGGAATTCATACGTAGAAAATGAAAAAATTTGAAAGAAAATAACATAACTTGCTCGTATTTTAAACATTATGATGTCGGATAGATAGAAAGCCCCGATCTTTAATTTGAAAATCAAAATTTAAATATATGACGCTAAATAAATAAAGACAAAAGTATATTAATGATGATTGTGTGGAAAAGAGATTTGATATTTGTGAACAATATTTATACTATTATTATTTTTATGTTGATATACTCAAAACCTTCCACAGCTTTTAAGAGTTCGGAAATTTTCTAAGCCATTTCAAGTACACTACATAAACACCGCCTTTGAAGAGAAGGTTGAAATTTGAATAAATTTTTTTTCTGCTCATATATTTTAAAAATGATTACAGAAAACACATCACTTTAATTGTACTTATAAAACAAGAAATAAATTTTACAATATCAAAATACATTATTAAAACCCCTTCAAGAAATCTCTTAAAAATATCAAAAGTTTTCAATATTATTAATAAAAATTAATTAATTAGAAATGCGTGAATATGAAGAAATTAAAGATGAAATGAAAATATTTTTGTAACCAGTTGTAAAGGAAAATAATAATATGAAAAAAAAAAATTAAAGAGATGGAAAAAAATTTCAAGTTCGCAACTGGGCATTAACTTTGGCTTAACATTTCATAAAAAAAATATTGCCGTTCATAATAAGAATTTTATAATTAACAACGTTATTATTTTGAGGAAATTTTAAGCATTATCAAAATTCTTATACACGTGATTTTTCTATAATAAGGCAAAATAAGAACATAAGATACTACTCAAATAGAATTAGGAGAAAATAGATTTTTAAAAAAAATTCGTTATTATTTAATAAATGCATGCAAGAGGATAAAAAATTTCACGGTAACTCATATTTATGTAAAAGAGAAATTACTCTATCAATAATCAGTTGCTACATTATACTCAGGCTTTCATCCCTTCAGTGGATCCATAAAACAGTGTACCAAGCAGGCTTGGGAACTAAACACTGCAGGGAGACCACCTAACAGGGACATACACTTGGCACCCAAGACCCCTCGGTCAAGAAAACAGTAATGGCCTTGGCTCTCGGATGGGCTGTTGTGCCACAGAGTTTAGTTTTTGTTGTCACACTCAAGATTAGGATACTATTTTCATTCTTTTACTTTATGTAACATATTTTTAGCACAGAAATTTATTCTTTCGCTCAATTTTGTGCTTATTTATCTAATGCCATATTATGAAGGAGCTTTACCAAAATTAAAAAAAATGTTTGAAACAAATCACATAATATAATAACCTGTGTGTGTGTGTGTGTGTGTAATGCAATTATGCATACATAAAATATTTATTAAAAGTTATTTATATGTATTACAGATATAATATTATGTAATGTATATATCATGGTAGTATGAAATAAAATTTTAATATAGTACGTGTCATAGATTTTTGTCAAACGTGTAAAATATCAGATATCAGACTTTCTAAGAGGCCAAACTGTATGAGTCCGTTTATTTGAAGCAACCTTATCCCAGATTTTAGGCGTTTCTAAAAGAACGGTGTATAAAATCATGACTGGATATACATATAAGTCTGCAAAATAAGCACGGCATAGCAAAATAGTGCGCAGAAAGGGAAGTGGACGAAAGAAACAGACAAAAATTTTGATGCAGATTAAAATGTCTAAAAAGGAACTAACAGCAACAAAAGTAACCTCAGAGCTCAAATAGAAACTTTATTTTTCTATGTCATCAAGTAATTATAATTAGGAAACACTTGTATATAAATCGAACACTTACGACAAAAAAGCAGTTTTCAAGCAAACTGTAATAGCAGGGCCGGCGCTAGGGGTGGGCAAGCCGGGCCCCTGCCCGGGGCGGCAACTTTAGGGGGCGGCAAATTAGCCCTAAAATTAAATTTCTCAAACTTTTAAACATTTTATCTTTCTAAAATAATAGAGTTTTGATCCATGATATACTAAACTTTTTTGTTTAAAATGAATCATATTTTTATGCATTAAGATATTTGGAATCAAACCCCTAACACCCTGTATATATACTGGGTGTTTTTTAAACATACAGCAAAAATTTGTTT
Organism: Latrodectus geometricus; assembly: GCA_026290005.1. Classification (NCBI taxonomy): domain Eukaryota; kingdom Metazoa; phylum Arthropoda; class Arachnida; order Araneae; family Theridiidae; genus Latrodectus; species Latrodectus geometricus. The sequence continues at coordinate 780,121 of JAPDSC010036130.1, forward strand.
TGAAGATACAGGGCGAACAAAATTTTTGACAATATGACAACATTTTATTACCAAAAATTACAGGTAAAGGTTTTTAATCTACAAGAACTGTTGAAAATAATGACCTCCAGCTAGAATAAGAATGCACCAGAAATGACTCTTTGCTTTTTTCTGCGCAACCCTAATTTTAATTTAGTGCCAAAAACATAAATTAATAAATTAGTATTTTTTTGCTAATCAAAACTTCAACATTGCTGATGATTGCAATTTTTTTACTCGTTTTATTTTACCACTAATTGTGGAAAGGACTTAGGTTATCTCTTTTAATTTCTGTTATAAAGGGGCGGCATTTTACCTCTTTGCCCGGGGTGGCGAAGCTGCTAGCACCGGCCCTGGTAATAGATATTAATGCCAAATGTCATTTAAAAGATGTCACGCAAAACCTTTGGCCGATTATTAAGTAGAAGATAGTTATATTTTTAAAATAATCATTTATCATACATTTGGTCACAATAAGAAGAGTGAATATTCGTAGGACGCGGCTGCACAAATCTATGATCATGATTGCTCCTTTCAGCTTTGAAGCGGAAGTTGGATCCATCTAAGTATATGCATTGAAGTCGTGATATCTCTACCTCCAATCGCAATCCTAAAATGAAGGAATATTGCAGAGAAGTATAGAGTACTTTAAGCTGACCAGGCTAGTCCATAAGGTAAACTTTCTTTTCTGCTAGAGATGGAATTTCCTAAAAGGATAATGGTCCTATTGAGATAGCGTAACTTGTTTAATAAGGGTTAAACACGAGGATAACATGAAACACTTACCTTGGTCCATACAGCTCCCAACCTGTAATAGATATAATAGAACCGTTATTGTCTATTTTCGAGAATTCAATACAGGATCGATATTTACCATAGGTATCTCTCAGGAAATTTTCACAATATTTCTATGAAAATATAAGCAATATTCTTCTAAGCACTATTCAGTATTTGCATGATTCGATTCCCAGGCAAATCCAAACTGAATTACATGTCAAAAGCGGTTCTTCGTCATATCAATAAAAGATTTCATATAAATTTATGTTTTTACTACTTTCATATTTTCTGTAAATATATAAAATTTTGAGGCAGGTCGACGACGTTTTCCAACAGCAAATCATAGAGCTAGTCTTACTCCATGCGGCAAATAATGTCCTTTATGTCTGCCTTTGTTTAAACATAATTTCATTTATTTACATTTAAATTTCTCAATTTATTTTACTATATTGAATCAGCCTCGCTTCGATAATTTTAAATTAGTAGTTCTTCTATAAAATCGTATTGTAACTCACTCGTTTTGCTTCTGTAGAGCTGGCAGACGAAAGGTTAGCTCTCTGACCTTCGATTCAACAGTTCGTGCTTTAAAATTTCATCATGGGCATGAAAGTTTGTAGTGGTTCGGAATCCACTTTAAGCTGGAGTTTCCGATCTAATTAGTCATCTTGTGCGGAAACGACCACTGATCGACAAACCAAATCCCACCGATTTGCTTACTTCATTATCAATTTTAATCATTGCTTTGTTACTTTTTAGAAACAAAAAAAAAAAAAAAATGAGCTATTATGATTGAAAACATTCTAAATGTATAAATACCCTTAATTACTTGATTACGTGGACTGTAATGTGTTTTGATTCGGGATTATAATTTTTTGATAAATAATTCATTGAATGTTTACTTAAAATGTCTTACATGTATTGGAAATCTCGTGAAACTTCGTATCAAATACTTTATAATAACTCATACAATTTCTGCATGTAGGAGTTATTTTCCCTAGGAAATATTTTATTTAGATTTTCTGTTGTACAAAACGCCACATTTTTCCACTAGCTATTGCTAATATATAGATAATAGAAATGAGAAAGAAACAATTAGAGGTTAAAAACAATTTTTTCTTTAAAATACAGTTTATCCAGTTTTTAAATTTCTTATGGAACAAGGTTATTTTTAAATACGAAACGGTGTAAAACAAAAAAGGATTTTGAAATTTTTTACTATTATAAAAAAATAATTCTTATTCTATAAAATCTTTCTTATCAAATAAACTTGATCTTTTTAATTTTGAAGTTAGTCTATTTTTCTGAATTTTAGACAAATGAAATAATTTTCTGAATAATCGCTTATTTTTTTAAAATTTGAAAATCATCTATCACCTGAATTAAGGAAATGCAAGATATAAGGTTCATTTCATTTTAAGGGTTATAGTTTTTATTCATGGTTCAAAATGTTTTCATCATGTATGTCAATTAAATATTTTCTTTTATATGTCAGAGAATCAATATTTTCTAAGTATTTAATTATCGAATACACTTTATCATATTGTTCCAAGAAAAATGTTCTTACATGATTTCAATTATTCTTAATTGAGCATTACTTGTTATAAATAGTAATTATTTTTATATGTATAATGCTTCATTGAAAAGCAATATAGAATTTCATAATTGTAATTTAGAAAAAAAATATTTCAGTGAATATTGCATCGCAATTTTATGAAAATAAATGAGCCATAATTTATTATTTCTGTCTGTAAAATCATTTCAATCTTCTTTTATATATTAAAATTGAGAGGGGGCAGTCAAAAATCTTATGCAACGGGAAACAAGTATTTTCATATTTTTGTTCATGAGGAGAAACAAAAAAATTGCCGAAAATGTGCTAACTTATATTTGAAAGGGTTTTAAATATTTTAACCCTTAAAGTTATTTTATCTAAGGACATACAGGTATATAATAAAAGATATACTATATAAAATTGATTATTTAAGATTACAATTTTAGTAAAGTGATTTAAAATTTAATAAAAACATTTATTACTTGAAGTTATTTTTAAAAATAAAAATCTTTAATTTCAATGGAATACATTATTTTTATTCACAAATGAAGCTAATAAAAATTCACAAATAAAATTCGTTAAGAGATTTATGATTCATTTACTCATAAAATGGTAGAAAGTACAGAAACACCAATATGGATTCATTTACTTTAAAATTTTTTGTTATTTAGATGTTTCTATTTTATAAAATGATGGAAATATTGTAAAACTTATGCTCAAGTTTTATACTAATTGAATGTTCGTATTATGAAATTTTTAAAAATTCACTAACTCTCATAAGTGTTTTTGTTATTATATTAAGATATTGCATGGATGAGAATCCCAAAATTTTTAAACTATTTTTCCAAGATTACTCTAAATGAGGCTCAAACCTAATTTGTTGATTCAAATTTTAAACCTAAAGTAAAAAATGAAAATAAATAAAAATATTATAAAAATTTAACATAAATAAACTTTATACATATATATATATATATATATATATATATATATATATATATATATATATATATATATATATATATATGTATGTATGTATGTATGTATAATCTAAATGTTAAAAAAACATTTTCCATCATTATCATAGAAAATTTATCATGTTAAAAATGAATCATGAGGATTCGAAAAGATTGAAATAAATGAAAAATACCCGGTTCAATACATTGACAGAAAATGATTTTATTTTCTACCTCTTTTTTTCTCACGGAAAATTGAAGATCTCTACTTTAAAATAAGTCTTGTTTGTTTCATAAAGCAAAGGGAAAATTAATAGCGTTGTTTTTGATTTAATTATACTAGAAGTCATGCGTAAATTAAAATATTTTAGACATTTAAGCTATTAATATATATTTTTGCATTCCCAGATTTACAAAAAGAACATAAACAACTCACGTGATAACGGTGATGCAACAGCATTCGAAAACAATGAGAAAGCCCTGCCTGCTACTGACGACGAAAATCATGACCCACATCTAGTTTCCAGTCTGCGTTTAGGTGGCGTGTTTGAAAAGTTGCTGATAAAAATGGAAAAAGTTGAGGAGAGCGAAAAAGAATGGGATGAATATTGAATCCTATTTTCTCTCTCTCCTATCTCGGCTTTAAATTTAATCTAAAATGGGTTTCAAATTGTAACAAAACTCAACTCTATCTTTTGAGATATATGTATCAATAGAGCCTCAATTCTTATAGTTGATAACAATAATTTTTTAAAATAGTAAAAATAACTACTAATAAGAAAATACAAATTTATAACGTTTTATAATTAAAATGAAAATTATATTTATACAAATTAATTAGATTAATGCATATTTTAAATATTTCAGAATAAAGTGTTAGAATCCTTTTTTGTGAAGCTGAAGTTTTTAACCACCTAACTTTAAGAAAGCTTCTTAAAAACATAATGAACAATGCAAATTAGTAAGAACAAAAAAATTGTAAAAATATGTCTGCTTACATAGACGCACACTTTAAAAATGCAAAATAAAGTATACATTTGTAATAGAAAATGATATTCACCTCTTTTATCACATAAACTCTTGAATAATTAAAGAAATGTTAAATACACCGCGAGTATTCGTAGATTTGAGTGGCATACACACTGGGGATACACTGATTTCGCGAAAATTTTCCACAAAATAATGAAAGAATAGACAAATTAACATAAATATGCATAATTTATATTCTCTCTCTCTCTCTCTGGATAACATAAATATACTTATTATATGAAGAATCATAAAAGTATACACTTCTTATAAGATTATTCAGATTTACTTCTTAAGAAAAATCTTTCAAAAACTTTAGTTTCTTTGCATTGACACGTCTTCCTAATTGAAGATAGACGTTTTCTGACATTCGGATGATCACAAATAATTCATAAAGATGATAAACCAATTGCAGATAATCGAGGATTTAATTAAAAACATTTCTTAATTCGTTGATATTATCAAGTGGAATTTCATAATAGATTTATTACTTTTTCATTGATTTATTTAAGATTTTTTATTCAATAAAAAATGATTCTATAAATTCTAAAGCTCAAACAAAAATTTTTTACTGCGCAATTTAAGTTATCAACTTTGAAAATTAGATTAATTTAAAAAATCTAATGCTTGTAAATATTTTTTTCAAAACTATTTTTATTGAACAAAACTATTTTTATTGAACTTATATTCTCACATTGCACAATATTTTAACAAAAATCATAAATTAGATTTACATTTTAACTAAAAACTAATTTCATATCCATTTGAACTGGTGATTTATTTATTTATTTATTTTTATTTTTTTATGATAAATCGGGAATATCCAAATTTTAAAAATAAGGCTTTTTGATTTGAGTCGCACCGGGCGATGATTTTCTTGGGATATTAGTGGCCAAAGATAATTCTTAAGACAATTTGTTTCAATAATAATCATTTTTTTAATTTTAAAGAGCTTATTTTGAAATTAATGACAGGAAAAATGTAAAATACTTAATATAATCGAAATATTTAAATAAATGTCCTTAGTTTCATTTAAATTCATGAAATTTAGAATTTATTTATGTTAGAGCAGTTGAAAATTTGAATCCACTAATCAGAATTCATTAAAAATCATAATTTTCAAGAATTTGTCTATTCTGGTTCATACGTTGCATGAGAATTACTAAGTTTTCTTATATTGATTCAATGATTCGTCTAATAAAACAAACTTGTGCAATGATATTTATACATTTATATTAATTAATATTGTGCTACGTTATTATGCTATAAAAATATATTATAATAAATAAATTTATATCATAAATTTATTTCCTATTATGCTTGAGTACATGGGTATAAATATGTTTAGGTAATTAAAATATTTTCCCAATGTTTTGTTTTTTTATCTTTGTTCTTTCAAAATTTAGTTAAGAAATTAACAGCGCAGAACCTTTTATAGCGTTCTTGTAAATTTTTAATGACTTTTTATGTTTATGCCTTTTAAAAATCCCAATGCATAAAGTTTTCAGTTAGCCAGATTTATAAATATATATTTATATAGCTAAAAAATGTTCACATTTAAAAAATATTTCTTATTTAATTATCAATCAAGTGTAAATCACATTGTCTTTTAAGTAAAAATATAAAATGAGAATTTCGCAACATACTTCTGTATTATAATTTTCTTTTTCAGTAAGAATACCATAACTTCATAAAAGCTAATTGAACGTTTTAGATAAGTATATCTCATTTTTGATATTACGGAGATAAAATTTATGATACAAATTTTAAGATACGAAATGACGTTGATTAAATCTATATAAAAATATAAAGGTAATATTTAAATTTATTAACGCTTAAATAATTATTTTACATTCGTAAAACAGTGCTTCTTAAAAATGAGAAAACAGTGCTTCTTAAAAGGTTTTGGCATAAAGAAACTTATGAATCTACGCTGTAGAATATACACACTTATTTTTCTTTTTGAAAATCATAAATATATATATTTAAATATATTACATGTTAAATTTTTAAAAATATATAAGCATAATATAGTTTAACAATAAATTTCTCACTTTTCCATATTTGAACAAATTACGCAAATTTATGTATAAAAAAAGAAAAAAATATCTTTTTAAAAAAAAAAAAAAAAAAAAAAAAAAAAAAAAAAAAAAAAACATTTTTTTTTAAAAATTAAATTTAATGTTTTTAAATGTAAACGAATAAATAGTTAATAATTTCATAATTTTTCACATATAATTATCATGTTATTTCAGTGGAATAATAGATCAAATTATTTTTGTCTTTTCTATTATTTGAAATTTCTGCACGAAAGAAATATCTTCTCACAACGTGAATTATTTAATTTGTTTGTGGGTATGAATTTTTTTCATTATTATTTATTTATTTATTTTTTTTGTTTAAGTTCATAAAAAGTAAAACAATTCTTATTTTAAACTGTAGAAAAATATGATGCATTTTTAAAACAATTAATTAATTATTCATTTTTAATAAAAACAGAAATATAAAATTGTTTATTTAATGATAATTATGCAAAAAAGTAATAATTTATTCTGTTTAAATAACGAAACTTTTACTTTTTTAATATTTTTCCAACAAATATCTTTCATATTTAGACGGAATAAGTCACAGCAAGAATTTAAAATCAGTAAATAATTTAATCAGTGAATGTAAAACCGTTAATTTGTACCCGATAGAGTGGGAAACAGAAGATTGACAAAAGTGAATGAGCATCTTTATATAACGGTAGTTAGTTCTAAAGGTATCAACAAATAAGCATGTAAGGTGATTTTGTTTTAATTACACCAGCTAGGTTATTCACTAAATCCAGGTAAATTACTCCATTCCCCAGTGAACAGTTTAATTTGGTTTTTAGTAGAAGGTATCCATTAACTTTAATATACGTACTTGAACCCTTCTCAGAAGAATCTATATTTTTTAAGAAGTGTCTTTGAGCCGGCTAAAAAAGCATTTCCTCTAGTTATTGCATCAAAATTTGAATTATTATTAAAAATAATTCACATCTCTATGCAATAACGCTTGCTGTATGAGAAAAATAATACATTGATACAGAAAAAAGGACTTGTTTTAGACAACTTTACGTTTTTTGTCTCTCTAGTTCATAGGAACACGGTTTATTTGGTATAACTAAGAAATCAATTTGATTGTGCTTCATTGGGAAAAAATTACGTTCATGGACAGCCCTGCCACCCATTGATAAACGTGTCATCGGCTAAACAAACATGCAAAGCACGATTCACATGTAATTGCACTCCAAAACATCTCAAAACATTAGCATTCTTGTATGGAAATATCATAGTCTGGAAGGAATTTGTTGAAATATTGCACCGATTATTGTATCTACAGCCGCGGTGACGTTTATTTTGTAATAGGATGAAATTTTATACTTTGTTGTAAGAACAAACAATACAGAAATTGGTTTTTTTTAAATTTAAATTTCTTTTCATTTTAATGGATGATAATCTCCATTTCAAAAATACATTTCCAGGTAAGCATTAAAAAATGTCTTTATTAATGCTTACCTGGTAAATGAGGTTATGCATATGAAGTAGCTGAAATAAAAAGCCGAATTACCTCCTACTGAAAATTTTTGGGATACTATGACATTTGCTGTGAATGTTGTGTACACGATTCTATCTCTTATTGGTTTCCAAATTGCTCTAAGGCGAAATGATGATTGGTGATAAATCCCTTCGTAGAAAGCGTGGTCAAATAATGTAAATTTTAAATGCCGATAACACATGTTCATTTACTTTATTAATGTAGTTTGTTTTGATTCTAATATTTTGTTTACATTGTTTGATTGTGTTTTGATTCTAATATTTTGTTATTATAAAATTACAAATATAACGTTTCATTATGGAACTTTAGTATTGCTTTCTTTCAGAATAAACATAGTTACTATTGTACTACCGTAACCGCTTTATCAACGACAGTATTTGTAGAGTTTTTCGCATTTTATGAATGTACATTGTGTTTTAGTCCGATTTAAATAAAATGCACTATTAAGGAAAACGACAAATTCTACATAGAGAGTACCATGTAAAAATATGTTAAAGCCTATGTTCTTCGGTTCTAAGTCCCGCGAAAAAAAAACATTTCTGGTTTAAATTTTATATAAATTGTGCTCGTTAATTTCCTAACGCACAAATCAATGATAATTCAAACTAAAAAAACAAATCAAATGTATTTTATTATCATTAAAAGCAAGCAAAAAATTAACAAATTGTATTTAACTGAAAATCGTTTGATGAGTAGAAAATATAAAAAATTGCATCTTCATATTGTAACAAATTTTGTGGAATGAATATTATCTAGAAATTATGAAAAATTGAATATGTCGATAAAAGAGAAATGGATCGTTTCTTTTTCTCACTCCCAAATTAATAAAACTTTCTATGAGCACTCCTTATATTTCTTCTGAAAATACAACTTCAATTCATCTTACACACATATGATTAGAAATGAAATCTGAGAATTGGTTTGATCAGTCACACAAGAATCATATGATAATGGGAGGAACACACAATCTCTCTCTCTCTCAAATGCAAGCATGGATTGTTCCATTCCCTTTAATACTTCCTTTTACCAAATTATGGTCATATTTTACTAATGAGAGCTATTTTATTCGGTATCTATGTTTTAAAATGAATTCTAGACCACTATAAAAGTATTCACATCTGGAATAAGTTCTGAATTTTTGATCTGAAGGTTCAAGTCTTAATCATTCAATTACTATGTCGGCATATTCATCTACAGTGAGATTACATATTATTAGAAATTTCAAATCTCATTTTATTAAACAGATACCAAATAGAAAAATACGCAGATATAATGAACACTATAAAGGGAAAATTAAAAAATTTTATTCGAATCATCCACCATTTTTATCGAAATATAATCTCTTTGAGGATTGTATGATTGCATTGCGAATTATTTTACGAGGTAATTTGTCTTATTCATACAAAATGGAAATTCTGAAAGAGGTGCGATGTTCAGTATTTACTTTTGACTCTAAAATCCCTCAAATGCATTTTATTAGCCCATATGGTAGTAAATGTGAAGACAATATTTTCTGTTTGTAATACTCAACACTTGTTTACTCCTTTATCAATGAATTTTAGTGACAATTTTCCTTTTGTTGACATTGCAGTCTAAGCCAAAGGCTCTAAATCTTATTCAATTTTTTTTTCGTTAAACAAGTGTGGTTTTGGTTTGAGCGTGGTATATAAGACACACTGCTTCAAGTATAAATAATAAAACATTTTAAAAAACAAATTCATAAATGTCTTTTGTGTGCATTGGACTTATGCTAACTATCAACACTATTGTGTAGGTTATATATTTAGTCTACTCTCGTCCTTCTGTATCATATCAGCGTCCTTATTTTTTTTCTAGGTCTTCTATCACCTCTCCTCCGTAGGAGTGGTAAATACCCACAAGGAGGCGCAATCGCCCACGTTGAGATCTTATGTGGCCTAAAAAAATAATTATAATTTCGGCAGTGATGCTTTCATATCAAGTATCCTTGTTAAAAAGTTTTCTCTTTTACAGCTACTTGTTTCAGAACTTTATTTTCTTCAGATCTTTTTTCATGAATTCTTTTTTGAAGAACTGAAAATGGATGATCACAGACCTGAGTCAGTTAATTCTTACAGCTATTATTTAATAACGATTTGTGATGAGTAACTAGAATTAAAATCAAAGTATCTTAACCTCTTAAAGATTTTTATCTACAAAAAATCTACAAGTAAAGAACAAGTTAATCCACTAAATTTTTGGCTACTATCTTTAAACTAATTAATTTTAATGTTTTACTTAAAATTAGTTGCAATTTTAGAAAGTTCTAATCCAACATATTTAGAACGAAATTTTTCTACCAAACGATTAAAGGTGATTAATTGTAGTGTTACAGTAGTGACATGTCGTATATAATGAAATGAATATCGACGAGCGTATGAAATTCTTAAACATATCTTGTTATTCACTATTTTTGAACGTATCTAAGATTAGAGCCGCACAAGGATACTTTGAAGTTTGATAGGAAATCTCTTTAAAGGCTCTATTTTTACTCATCTAGATTCAGTGAGCTGTTAAAATACGGAACCAGACCCTAGCAATGGAGTCGTAAGCAAAGAACCTCTGAAACAGTCGCTTGCAATGCAACTGTTTCAAAGGTTAAGAGAAGGTGGTAAGAGGTCTATCATATCCCCGTTTCAAAGTATAAATAACTCCAAAAACAAAAAATTTTCAAAAATTTCTATTTCATTTTAACCAATAATTCAATTTTATTTAGGGAATATATTTTAAATTTATAATTGTGTTAAGTACAGAGATATACCGCAGACTTGTAAGAAGCAAATGGGAAAGAAAGGCTTTGTATATGCACATCTTACAACTATAATCTATTTAAAAAAGGTTTGGTTTGAACTTTCTATTAAAATGAGACAAAGTAGTCCACGTGAACAATCAAATAAATTTATTTACAAGACATAACTCTCACACACAAATGTTCTGAATATTAATGAGAGAGTAAGAGTCTTTTTCTAGAGCTCCTGCCCCCACAGCAGCTACTTTAGATCTAAAAAACTTTACATTTTTCTTCTTTCAAACCCCCAAAAAAGAGCTGGCAAACCTAACCCCTGCCTTCCCATAAATATAGCATAAGTAAAAAAAAAAAAATAATAATAATAGATGACTACAAAAAAAGCGTTAACAGGATGGTTGATATAAGATGAAAGAGATACAAAGATCGCTCGCAATAAAATAAACGTTTTTACAATTCCTAATACAAGTAATTTAATATAATTTAGTTCTCAGTTTAAAAACTGAATTCCTTTAAATGTGTATAAAACTCTGTTTAACAATTACAGCAGGATAAATAGCTAGTTTCAAAAAAGAAAGCCGAAATCTGTTTTGTAAGAAAAAAAGTACCAACTTTTTAAACGGTGTTGGATTCCAGTGTTTCTACTTCTCAAATCCAATGTTCCTGAAACAAGGCATTGGAGAGCTACATGTGATATGAAAACTTAAATGTATTGGTCTCAACGATCTGTCTTGTATTAATAACTTGAAACTCCATAAAGGTTTGTCGATTCAAATCTTGGAGAAATTTGATCATTTTCAATCTGACTTTTGTTTAGGAAACATACAACTCATTTTAATTGTATCAGGATAAAAATGAACATTGAAAACAAAATTCGCAGATTCATACAAGAAAGTCCGAGTCTATTCCAGACCTGGTTACCAAGATTTCACTTACAAAAATCTTTCATTATTTTCGTTTAAATCAGTAAACATGAAAGAAATTGCAATTTTCTTTAGGAAAATTGAAATGCTTTTTTATTTTTTAAAGTAAAAAATCTTTGACAAAAGTTCCTAAATTATTATTGTTGCACATGATTCTTTGGTTAATGATATGCAATTAATTATGGTAAAATATGAGTAAAAATTTTTTTATTTTGTGAATCAAAATTTACTTTTATGCAGCATACTTTGAAAAAATACCAAAATAAAAGAAATTTAAAATCTGGTGATAAAATTAGATTCTGAATGATATCAAATAAAGAAAAGGTTTCATAATTTCCTAAATTTTATCTCTATACATTACTGTTTTAGCAATAGATTAAATGTCTAATTTGTGCAAGTTCAAAGATAATTTGCGATAACATTTTTTATATATTTCTAAAATAAGATTGTTAGAAGAGTGTTTTATATGCTTGTTAAAATATAGCTTCATTTTGGACTGTAACAACTCCAAAATAATTTTTGAAAAAAAAAAAAAAAGTTATATTTGATTTTATATATAGTTTTCTGAAGTTAAACTAATTACATGTTAATCTAACTATATTCAATTAGCCTTAGAATATGAGTAATACCTGGATTCTGAGGCAGATTAAGCAAAAAACAATTTTAACTATTAAAACTCGCAATATTATGAAAATAGAATTGTTAACCAAAATCAATGATTGAATATCACAAGTGAAAAAAGTTAAAACTAAGATCACAAAAAAAAAAAAAAAAAAAAAAAAAAAAAAATGTAAAACTCGATTTAGATGAAAGGGCAGGGTTGAAAGTTTTGTTTAGAAGCTAATATTTTAGGGGCCCCATCCAAATAATGAAACTTTGATGAAATGATTTTTATGATTAAGCCGTTTTCAATCCCAGTCATTGTTAAACAGGATATGAAGGTTGCAGTTCTGCCTTCTGCATGAAAGCCTGTCAGTGTGGATGCTCAGCATTAATTTGCTTTGTCAATCAACAGTAATTTATTGGATACGAGGGGTAACTAGACTATGATCTACAGTTTAAAGTGGATTCCGAACCACTAACATCCACCCACAAGGTGGGATTCGAACCCCTGAACTAAAAGTAAGACTGGTTGCTCGAGTGTTTTCTGGGTAAGTCAGGGTATGTGCTTGAAAGTTTTCTGCCTTTTGACATGAATATAGATCGCCATGAAGTCCTCCTGGAAGGAAATTAATGGTAGACTTTAAAATGATTTACAACAGCAATAGCCTATTAGGCAGTTCACAATGCAGGGTCAAAATAAAAGAAGAATTAAAATAGTGAAAAATACTGTCCCTCACCGGAAATATATTTATGCTTAAATTGTATTTAATTTTTTCCACCTATTTCTATCCTTTATCAATTAGACTTTAGAATTTGTGCAGATAAAAGTGCTGTTTCATTAAACTATGAAACAATATTTGAAGATTTATTCAGTTATTAAATAAAGTAACATTAAAAGAATAAATTAGATGTAAAGCGTACATTGGAGAGCATTTAGTTCCAGTTTCGCTATTGGAAGTTCTTCAGGTTTAGAAAAAGTAAAGAATGAATTATGGAATTGAGAGTAGCAAAATAAAACTTAAATAGAAATTTAAAATCCTGTCAAATGTTCAAAGTATATTATTTGTATTAAGAATTAGTTTGAAATACAGTTCAAAAACAAAATTTATATAGAAACTTACCAATATAAATTGCACTACATTTCAATATGAACCGATTAAATTTAAATAGCATTCTTATTAAAAAATAAAAATTTTTAAGTTTATTTTTTTTAAAAAAAAAAAGTTTAAAAATTGTATCTCCATAAGTGATCATAAAAGCAAGTTGTCCATCTAATGTTTATATACTTTAAAATAAAATATAACTGACTAATCATAAAAGAAATATTTTTATTGAAGCAAAACAAAGTTCACAAAGAAGAATATAAAAATTCATATTACTATTATAATATTTACATTTTTTTAATACACTATATGCATAAAAACCTGATTTTATGTTACATTGACAATGTTAATATATTTAATTGCTTGTTTTTAAATCTAATTTCTCAACATTTAAATAAAAAAGTTACAGTAAATTTATTTATAATAAATTCAACTTTTTAACAGTAACTAAGATTGTGCAATACACTTTTTCTTTAAAAGGCACATCTAAAAAGATTTAAAATTTGTAAATAATTGACAAGATTATAAAGTCTCAAGAAAAAAAAAATAGACAAATTTAAAGATTAGTAGTTAATGAAAACTAATGGCAAATGCAATTCATTCACGAACTTTCTTTACATGTCATTATATATATATAATATATATATATATATTTTTTTTTTTAGGAGGCATTCATCACAAAAACAATTGGCATGAAAAAATACTGCTTGATTACTTCAAAGTTAAAACACTATACAGATGAATAACCTCTTTGGCGACTTCGACGACGTCCAACTAAGTAAGCAATGAAGACTATTATTATTAAAGCAGATAAAGCACAAGCAACCACTATAGGTACAATTTCATTCACTTTATCTGTTTCACAGTCTTCAGCTGTAACAAATAAAAGAATTTTACAAAGGAAAAAAAAAAACATCTTATAAAGAAACAAATGTTTATAAACAGAAAAAAATGAACTATATTGATAAAATGTGGAATATAAAAGGAGAGGCGAATTGTTGATATACATATAATTTATGAAATTGTTGACTCAATTTATCACAACTCTCCATAAAATCATTTGTTCCAATGAATATTTTATACTATTTTATAAATTAATACGATTTAAACGTAAACTAAAAATTAAACGAGTAGCCTTTTTATTAGTTAACACCAGAAACTATTTTAAATGATTTTTAAATTGGGTGTTTAAACTCAATTTAAAAAAAAAAAAGTGGTGCAATGTATTTTATTTGACTCTGCGCTAGAAAATTCGACCAATTAAAAAAAGCACTTAAAAATTCAATTCCATTTTGTTATAGAATATTAAGAAAAAATATTTTACACTTTGGAATAGACATTTAATTAAATTTACAGCTATTTTTGATTTATGTAACACAAAATTGATTAATTTAAAATGTATGCAAAATATTTATAAAAATACCCTTTTTATTAAATCGAAATACAAATTTGACATCAATTATTGATAAGGATTTTGTATAGATATTTAGTTTGTCCTAAGATTAGAGATATCAAAAAAATTTTCAAAAAAGGTTTTAAAATTACCTTACAAAAAGGTTAAGAAACAATTTCACAATCATGACATTTAAAAAATTAACACTTCAAACATTTTATATTCAGACCATATTGGAAAAAATTGTCAAAAGTAGAAATACTCAATAAAATTACTTCTTTAGGATAAAAACTTTTGCCTCAAAAAAAATTATATCAATTTTTTAAATGCATTTAAAATCTGAATCTTAAACATATTAATTAAATCAACTTATGTAGATTTTAAAATAAATAACATTTACTATTGTTGATTTAGTCTTAAGACATTAAGATATAGATAGCTTGATAGTTTCAAGGAAATAAAAGAAATGGAAGTTTAAACACACCAGTAGCAAAGTCTTTTTCTACACCCCCAAATGCTTGAATATGGATATCAAACACTTCCATTGTAACAATCTCAAGTGGAATAGAAGATTTACTGCTGCATCGATATGAGTTTCCATTTGTCACAGAGAACTGTCTACTAGTATTGGAGAAGCTTTCTAGAAAAATACATATTAAGTATTATTTTAACAAACAGTAATCACTCTAAGTTCTAAAAACTAAGCTTTACTAGATTAAAAAATTTTCTTAAAACTTTAAAACCTCACAACCATGATATTGAAAGATTCAGAAATAACTTTACAAATTTTTCATTCAATAGTATAAGTCACTTAATGAACACCACTTTCAATGTAGTTTCTTCATTTCATTTCAAAACAGGACAATTACAAGAAAATATTTAAGACCTAAGTACTTAGAACATTTGCACACCTAATTTTTAAATGACATAGCAAAACTAAATTTGTAATTGGCAATTTTCTCATTTAATTTCAAAAATCTAACACATACAATTTTAAAGAATTATTATAGTAGGACTAGATATTTTACACAAATTTAATTTATGCACATCATTAACATTCTTTAAAGAAAAAACTGCAGGAATTTTTAAGTTTAAGAAATCTTTACAGTATAAATTTGTGATGTAAGTATAATAATACTAATTAGCACACACTATCCAATATTTCAAATATCTTTATGAAGACTTTTCTATATAAGTATATAAACAATATCTGAATCTTAACATTTCACCATTTTGACTATTACATTATATGCTCTTAAAAGTACATAATATTTATAACCATAGATCATAAAAATATGCATTTATTATAGCTAAGTAAAAAACAAACTAACAGTATAATCAATTCCAATAATCTTTCAACATAATAGAAAGAATCACAGGTTTAAATAAGAAATTTTTCTTATCTTCACCTTTATCAACACTAATGGCTATTAAAATTGCCAAGCTAAAATGAAATTTAAGTAAACCAATATTTATTGGAAAAATATATAATAGTAAATATAAAAATATGTAGTACAAAGCACCAAAACTTTTCACCAGGCTACACTGTTAAAATGCAATTTTGCACTTTTTAATTAATTTACTTAACTTAGATATAAGTGTACACAAAAAGAATACCTTACACAATTACAAACCTTAATATATGAATAACATAATGCAGTATCATTGTAATATCCAGATTATGCTATTGCTGTGCATTACAAAGTCTTATGAGATTATATATATATAGTCTTTATTCAGATACAGAGCTTAAAAATTTTTTTATGCTTAAATGCTTTTCTCTTTTACTTTATAACAAGTAAAGAAACTTACCAGGACCAACTGATAAAGTGACAGCCATCGTAATGCTTTCAACAAATGTTTTGCCAGCATCACTTCCAAATACAAAAGTCAGTGAAAAATTACCATTAGAAAGGTTAAGTATCTGAGTATTATTTGTAGCATTGCAATTACTTCCCTCTGTAACTTCTGCATCTGTGGGCAGAACAATGTATTCTGTTTTATTCTATAAAAGAAAGATTTATGTAAGCAAAACTTTAAATCAAATAATTTTGTTGATAATTCGTCAGTATAGCTCACTGATGGTCAAACTTGTATCAAACCACAGAAAGCATTACTAAGAACATGATGTGACTTACGAGAATACAATTGAAATGAAACAACAAAAATTGAAGATATGGGTACATAAAAATTTAATATTCCAATGTAGGTAAAGATAAATAAAATTATTTTTCAAAAACATTGTTTCAACACATCCATCAATTTGACTCCCGAAATGTAATATAACTGGTTATGTTTGGTGAGTAAATTATTTTATGTTTGGTGAGTAAGTATTTGAATGAAACAAAGTCTAAAGTATATAGACAAGAACCAACAGTAAAATTTTGAAACTTAATTTTCTTCCCCCATAAAATTTTTTTAACAAAACAATTTTAGCAAAACATAAAAAATAATTTTTAAAATTTCTTTTAAAATATTTTGTAATTTAAATTTAAGAAATAGAAATAATGTCTAACTTCACTTGTTTTACAACTAAAAACAAAATAGGCACCCTTCTCAATGATTTTTGAACCAAGAAACATATGGCAACAGATCTTTACTTAAATTAGGCAATTGCACTCTTAATCCTAATAATACTGAATAAAAACATTAATTTGAATGTTTTTATTCAGGCCATTAAAAAATGAAAAATTCTCTGAATGAAATACAAATTAAAAATTAATATAAGATCATTGCATTGCTTTCCAAAATTCTATTTTGTAGTTTGGAAAGTAGCAGTGGTTTTAATTAGGAAAATTACTGACTTATGTCTAAATTTAAATTTCTGAGTATGACATTAAGGTTATGCCGATTTAGCCAACGAATACAAAAAGGTTCCCTAACACAAAGCAAAAAGGTACAAAATTGATACTTCATAAGTCATTCTTTATGCAGAAGGTCTAATTTTACTAGGACATACATTTTAAAGTGAATTCTGCATCATACAAATATTTAAAATTGAGGTGGTAATCAAAACCAGGAACTATAGAACTGAAAACCAGAGTGCTAATCACTCAATTGCCAGCTTAGCATCATAGTAATGGAAGAATGGCAATGGGTCATGAATGAGCAAAATAGGGGTAAAAGTAATTTATTTTTGGCTTTCACTTTTATAAGGATATATAACCATTTTCCTCCTCTGCAATTCTACTGGCAACATATGAGAGCTACTTAAAAAAAAATAAAATAAAAGAAGAAAAATAGAATACACTTAATGCTATTTAATCCCCAAAGAGTTTCTTTCAACTCAGTTTCATAACTGGTGCATTTGAGCAATCTTATTTACTTACCTCATTTGTTGGTTGAATAGCACCAAGCATATTTAATAATTTTCCTTCCTGTTCCTAAAAACAATATTACTACTGGAGAAAATAGAACTACCAGACAACATAAATTATAACCTAGGTGCAATGAGTACTTTTAAGACTTAATACACATTATAGAGTTGTACAGAAACTTAAAGATTCTAATACACATAGAAATTTTTTGTATGATTCTGAAACTGGAATAGATAAAAATATTTTCCATTATAATAAATGTGTGTTCAGGAAGAGATTTAGTTTTAGATATAACAATGAACTTATTAACTTGTAAGAAGTGGCTTTTAAACTAAAACAATGCACATCGAAAGTTTTGAATACATAAATCTAGAACATTTACAAAATAAATAGCAGCTTTAATTATAAAGAAAATAATGTTACTATAAAATTCTCTTTTTGACTACAAAGACACGAAGATGAAATCATTTTTATATAAACCTTTTGCCTTTAAATTGAGAACAAAAATTCACAGTTAGTATTTTAGATAACAGGTCAAGTTAAAAAAAAAAAAATTTCATGGTGTGATACAAATTACACTGAAATGCTCACCACACTATGTGGAATAGCAATGATTATAACAAATATGGCAATGATCTTTTAGAAAGCATTTTGTACTGTAATTTATTCTTAAACAAGTTAAGGAATCAAGTGTCTAACTGTCAATTATTGTCTTACCTAAATGAGATAAAAGAAATGTGCTGACTTCATTTAATATTTTGCAATTTTTAATGAAGTTTATCTGACAACTAAATCATAATGTGTTTTTTTACAGAAACACATGAACTATGGTAGATATGAGCTTGAAGAATAACTAGGATTCCTATAATAGAGCTGTTATAAAAGGAAAGTTTTTCAAGTTATCTCTGGTAACACATTTCAAGTTTGTTGTTTAACAATTTATAGCTAAAACTGCTTTCAGTTCAAACCATACAATTATTTAATAAACTTAAAATCATGCAAGGTCTGAAATGTAACTCGCCATTAATTTCTTGATGGTCAAGCTAAGTAAATTACATGCACTAAGCAGGAAATTCTTCAATAAAAAGGGATATTTCCAACTAGCAGAAATATACGTACCGACACTGACTACTGACGCTAAAATAGAAAATCTTAAAAAATAAAACCTACACTTGCATTACATTTTTTTTTAGCTATTTACGGACTTATCATATAAAATGACAAATTGCTTTAAAATTTTCTGAAACTATTAAATGTTTGATTTTCAGAATCTGGGAGGGAATTCCAAATGAACTGTTCAGAGCTCGTTTTACAGGTTCAAAAATTAAAAAAGTAACCGATATCTAAAATTTTACTTAAATGCATAATTAAATGCGGTAAAAAAATGAGGCCAAAAAGTTGGCAATTCATGGGAGGGGGAAGGTTGTTTTGTTACCACACATGTTATTTTTCGTATATTATTTAGACAGGGACGTAAAGGCAAAATAAAGCAGATAGTGATGTTATTCAACTATTATTTTAAAATTGACAGCAGGCTATATGTCAAAAGTTGACAAAGTTCAGTATGCCATTTAAATATGGGATTTTTGAGAACATTTGATAGCATATTTATTAAATTTGCTTTGGCTATTCATCTATTTAAAAAGTGCCTTTGATATTTATTTTGGGCACAGTACTGCATACTTTTTAGAACTCTTAACCTTAAAAATGACTATCCAGAAATAAGAAAATGTTCCAATTAAATAATTATAAAAGTATTTAAACTTAAATTTATATTTCACTACTAAAGCGATAAAAGAACTTTTCATTAAATTAATTTACTTTCATTGCTATTACATTCTGTAATGCTGTAAATTCAACTGCAGCAGAGAATCTGTCATTGATAATTATTTTGAATGTCACTTTATAAAAGTTAATCAATCTTGAGAGAGAATGTATTACAATTAATATATTGAACAAATTGAATTTTGTCAATTTTATTTATAATTTGCACTTATTGAAAAGAATAACATTAAATAAATACTAAAATAAAAAAATAGGGGAATTTTTTTCATTAATACAACTTAAATTAAATTTTCTTTATTTTAATTATCAAAATTTGTAAATTGTTTTAATTTCTTAAAGAATAAAACATAGTTTAAAGTGAATGAAATTGAACATAAATTTTAAATTTTGAACAAATAATTAACTTTGTATTTGACTAAGTAAAAATCAAATTTTAATTTACCAGATATAAAATTTTTAATACAGTGTAAAATAATTCAAATTAAAAGATATAAAAATGGATTTAAGATCAACAAATAGGATATAGTTTAAATTCCCCAAGCTCTTCATTTTAGCTTAAAATGATATTCTTGAGAAAGACATTTTCCATGGCTCATAAAAGTTACTAAAATGCTAAATATTTAGATTCAACTAAGCCAAAACTAACAAAATCTAAATCAGACAAAATTTTATTACAAAATATAAAGTCACTAAACTATAAATGATAATAGAACTTTTTAAAACAGAAAACAAATAGCTTTTTGGATATGTATTTATTATTAGTTATTGAATGAAAATTATAATTGTGGTTTTGTCATTCTACAATCACATTTTGCACTCAAGAGCAAATTTATATAATGCCCACTGTTTAAAGTAGATTTTAAGCCTTACAGAACTATATGCTAGAGATAGGACTTTAATACAAATGCTATTTAATTGAAGGCCATATTGTTAACCATTCAGCTAGCAGTTCTATTTTACTTTTATTGATAAAATAAAAATTAATAAAATACAAAAATATTGTAATACTTTTTATTGTACTACAGAATTTTTTTTTTTATAAACATTCTGTATAAGGATTGATATACTGAAAATTTCTTGCATTTGTTTCTTTTTAAATCATATTTGGTAAAAACAATTTTTATACAAGGTTTGAAACTTAAGCCAACTAAATTTTTAAATAAGCAAATTTACAGCACATTATTTTCAGCATTTAGAGACATTGGGGAGAATATTCTGAGATTTAAAAGCTTTTTTAATTATTTTCTATGCAAATTTAAAAACTGAAAAATAAACATAATTACTTTACTAGTGAAAAGTAACAAACAAATGAAGATATTAATAGATAATAAAAAGTTCAATTTTTAGATTAGAAATATTTCACAATTTTAAAATATATATATTTTAAAATTGTGAAATACCATTATCATGAAATTTTATTTCATAGAAATTTACAAAAATCACAATGCAAGATAATCTTTCAGCTTAGTATATTCATAACTTAATGCATTTAAGTTAAGAACAGTTTAAAATAATCCTTAGAAATTACAGTGTAACTATAAAATTAGAACTGTCGGTAAATTTTTGATATTTCATTAAGTAAATAAATATTATGTAGTTTTTATTCTCAGTTTATATCTTTGATAAAAAAAATAAAAACATACTGCATTTCACATATTTTCTGTATATTGTATGATTTTAAATAACTAAGTATTATGTATTACATAGTATAACAAAATTTGATTCCTCTTCATGAATACAGATGATTCTTTTAAGATAAATCCAAAATATAGAAATTCTGAATAATGCAAGAAAAGATTCAGTTAATAACAAAATAAGAAAATTTAGAATTTATTAATGTTAATTTTTTTTATACCAAAAAAAAAAATCATTTACATAAAATGAGAAAAAAGAACATTGCTTAAATGACAAAATGTTAGAAATTCCTTACCAAAACTTAAATTACAACAACTTAAAATTTAAAAGGAAATCAATATACAAGTTTTAAAGTAGTCACCAAAACTGAAAAGGAAAAGTTTCAATGGAAAGAATAATTTAATTACTTAAAAAAATACGAATGAGCAACTTGCAAAAACTAATATACATAGGTTGAAAACTTTTGTACTTATGTATTAACACCAACACAGCTAATTTTGCGCCAAAACTTAACAAGAAGCAGTGCTTAATCTATAGCTAAAAAATTTCTTTTAGCTAATTATAAAAAAAAATTTTCTGATTATAAAGGAATTTCTTTGAAATTCAATTGACTTAAGAGGCTGCGGTGGTGCTAACACATAAGTACCAAAACTTTTAAAATTTTATTTTATTATCTAATCAAAAAAATTTTATAATAAAGGAAAAACTTCTTACATAAATAGGAATCTTGAATCTGAGTTTTAAATTTGCTCTAATGCATGTTATATTCCCATCAGTAACATTCCAAGATCCTTCGGTTGGTTCAGGAGGTTCTGGAGCTAGAGTAGTTTGAGGAACACTAGAAGTAGTATCCTCGGTAGTAGATGGTTCAGTTACTTCTTGATTTTGAACAAAACCTATATAGATATTAAAGTCAAAATAAGTTATAATTGCATATGAATAGCTCTGACAGTAAAAAATACTCAATATTTTTAAATATACATGTACAAATATTTTAGGTGAATTACAGTAACAGAGAAACATTCACAAGGTTATTTGATACAATTATCTTAATTTCAAAAATATTTATATATAATTTTAAAGTAATTCAATTTGACAAAAATATAACTTGAAAATTTATAGGTCAAATAAATTAAAAAAAGCTCAAAAAACATCAGGATTCAATAGTTACATTTTTACGAAATTATCTAAACAGAAATTAGATTACATTTTTTTAAAAGTCTAAAGATTACCGAGTATTTACTGCAAGTATATATACATATATAGAAAACGTAAGTTTAAGATACACATACAAACTCAATTTTAGACAAGCTTTCACCAAATCATTAACACAAAACAAAAACCTCAGTTTCCCAAATTTAAGACACTTTAGATATGTAATTTTTCCAGTCAATACTTAGTTTTAAATGAAATTCAATGAAGGTTTTTCATTTTCTTTTATTATAATAAAATTTGAAGTTTTTTTAAATACAAGTTGGTAACTAAAAAACTTTTAATATATGTTATACTAGCACATTTTTATATACAAATTGCCAGATTTTTACATTTTATTCACAGCTTAAAAAATTCTGTTTTTTTCAGTTGAAATAGATTGTACAAATGCCTGAAAAAAGAATCTTTAAAAACTCAAACTCTGAGTACTTTCAAGTATTGAATTGTAAGAAAAGAGTTCAAAGTGGTTAAAATTTCTCAATTATTATAAGTATAAAATGTGTAACTCATGGCTGAAGGCTTAGGTTCAGCTTTGATTTGACCAAGCACCTGACAGTAGAAGACTGACTTTGTTTATAATCTGCTAGCATTAGCTAAGCATAATGGCTTGATCTTCAATCCTAGTGTGGCAAAATCAGGAGTAAACTCCCGATGTACATTACCCAGGATCAGAAGATTTTTCAACATGTAACATGTTCGTTTCAGAAAATGCTTTCCTGGAACACATTTTGGGCTACATTCAACTCTTCTATGATGACTTATTTAGAAATCCTTTGATGTTTTTGGACTTCGAGAGTTAATAATCTCATGGACCTTGCCTAGCTGTTTCTAGACATAAAGGATATGAAACAAACAAGAATAGTATATATAAAGCCAAAGACTTTGTTAATATAAAATTTTTCTAACAACAAACTAAGAAGTCTGAAAAAGAAATCAATATTAATTGAAAAAATTAAAATGTTAGTATATTTTTCAAAAGTAAATAAAGAAAATAGATACAATTTATATGCCAAATTGAAAGTACATATTGCTATAGTTTAAATAACTATCATGTTTTGCAATTTCAGTTAGAACATTATTATAATAATAAAAAAAAAATACACACTAAGTAGTTACAATATGCAAATTCACAAGAGCTTTAGAAATTAAATCATACTTCTTTAAGTAATTAAGTTATTACTAGAGTAGACCACAAAAATACACTATTTCAAATAGCAACCATAGATCTACATGGAATTTTATCATCCTTCTAAAAGATATACTTACAATCTTTATTTAATAGGATATAGTTCATTAATATTTAGTTTTGAAAACATAGTTTAAGATAACTAACTAAAAAGATTAAGTTCCTTAAATCTGGAACTTTAGATAGAAAATAATGAAACTTCAAACTGTTTCGATTTCCTAATTGCTAAAGCAAAAACTCCCCAATTTTAAAATTCTTTAAAATGAGCAATTATATACAATAATAGATTATTCAAGATTAATACTATACGAAATAATATGAAACTTACTCAGACATAAGATAACCGTAAACACACGAAGTAAACTCATCATTTTCCCCTCTCAAATTAAATAATTCCTACCTGTAATAAAAATAACTAGGTTAAATTTTTAGTTCTTAACTTTTCTACTGAATTAAGAAGTCTTTAAAAAAAAAAGGCACTCAAGTCCTTAATTATACTTAAAGAAGATAATAAATACTCCAAATAGATATATGAACAGCAAAATCGTCCAAAGGAATATCAAATATCCTGCGAATTACATATATTAGACACCTTATTCTTCGACCATTTATGTTGTCACGACAAACACACCAAAACTAAAAATTTAGGTAAATGAAACGAATAACGACATGACAACGATAAAGGAAACGATGGTTTATATCGATTTATATAATCACATGATATTTAGTGATCTGCATTTATATTTATTGTCGTTTGCAAAAAGATAAATAAGAATTAAATAATTTTTAAAAATAAAAGTTATAATAATTTTCATAATTAAAAATTATTATTAAAAATTATAATAATTTTTATTTATTATTTTGTATTGCTTATAAGATATTAACCATGATAAAATTATAGCATGAATTTTGAAGTGAATTCTTCAATTTTTTAAAACTTAAAGAAATGGTACTTACTATGGTTTGCGGTGTTCGCGATATTCTTGTTATAACAATTTTTGTTTTCAATTAATCAAGGAACGAAGAGGAATCCATACTTTTATGCCAAGAAAGGATGCATTTGTCAGGATTTTGTTCAAATGAATAGCTAAGAAATTTTTGGTCAATAAGTTTGACAAAAGTTTTACCTTCTAACGAGTGTTTAAATTTTTGGTGAAAATGTGCTTTAGGTCCCCTGCTTGGCGCGTTTTCATAAACGCCGATTACATGGCGAAAATTCTACCGCTATTTCAAAGTGAAACTTAATTAGCGACCACTGAAAAAGCTAAAACAAAAAAGTAATTAATGAGCATGAGCGAAAAAGTGCTTCAAATTCGCGAGTTGGCGAAGAAGGAGACCTAAACCGCAAATTAATCTAATTATTTTACAAAAGAATATTTGGCATACAGCTTACTGTCATGAGTGTATCAATTTCTTAAAGATTTGCTAAATTTAGCTGAATAAAAATCTTCTCGTTCCCTTTTGCTCTTTGACATTTGATTAAACAGCCATCAATTGCTACATATGAAGACCAAAAGTTTAATTTTGCACCTGGAATGAGATGTTTTTATAGTGTTGCTTTTAGCAATCACTTGTTTTGAATTTTTAAAAGAAATATTAACTTTTTTGTCACAATTTAATTGCTCCTTGTTGTTTTCACTAAAACAGATGTGTTTCTTTTTGTTTTCATAACTTTTTGAAAAGTTTAAACATTTACTGTGGATGGAATATGAATGCAAGTGTTGTCTAAATTTATTAAGTAAAATAATATCATATATATCATTTGTAAAAACACCTTACGTGTGATTTATATTTACGAAATAAATATTTTTCCCATTAATCAATTTGCTAATACATTTGAAGTGAAGAAAATTATTCTGCAAACTTCGAATAATTTAACGATGACCTTTGTATTTGTAATTATTATTTACAAGTACCTTTCCTTAAATTTTACGATTCTTTAATTTGATTATAACAATGATAACATTATTAACTTCAAGCAGAAAATGTAAAAAGAAAGAATTTGATGAGAAAATGTCTATGGAATCGTAACTTTTTGATTGAAACTTATTTTTCTAATATATATAAGCAAAACATTAAAATTAAGTGTTCTAAAATAAATTAATAAATATTTTACAAAAGGAAATTTAAATTTATTTTGTTTTATATTTAAATAAATCTTTATTGTGTTTGCTCTTCGGATTTTTGCTCAGAATTGAATTGAAAATGATTGCATGGAATGAAAAGAAACGTATATTGAGATGTTGGGCTGTGACTAAATAATAATTATATCACATTAGTTTAAAATAATAATTATATCACATTGAAATTCTAATTAGAGTGTTTGTAATTAATTAAAAACAATTAACACTGAATTTAATTCTAAAGTTTATCTCAATGTAATTCCTTTAAGAGATGTAATCATTTGTTCTAGAACTCTTTTCGATTCTAGAAAACAAGTGACATTATTTTTCTTTTTTAAAATCGTCATTCAGGTTACTACTAAGTATAAAGAAAAATATTCATGGTTATGGATTCCCCCCCCCCTTTTTTTTCTACATTCCACATTTTTTTTTTCCAAATTTTGAAAGTTATTTATTATTTCTACACTACTGGCCATTAAAATTGCTACACCAGGAAGAAATGCAGATAACAAAATGATATTTATTTGACAAATATATTATGCTAGAAATAACAAGTGATTAAATTTTCAAACAATTTGGCTGGATAGATCCTGAGAAATCAGTACCCAGAAGAACCACCTCTGGCAGTAATAACAGCAGTTATACGCGTGGGCATTGAGTCAAACAGAGATTGGATTGCATGTACAGGTACAGATGCCCATGCAGTTTCAACACGATGCCACAGTTCATCAACCGTAGTGATTGGCATTTGGTGACGAGCCAGTGGCTCGGCAACCATTGACCAGACGTTTTCTTTTGGTGAAAGATCTGGAGAACGTGCTGGCCAGGGCAACAGCCGAACATGTTCCTTATCAAGAAAGGTCCGTACAATACCGGCAACATGCGGTTGGGCATTATCCTGCTGAAACGTAGGGTTTCGCAGGGCTCGAATAAAGGGTAGAGCCACGGGTCGAAACACACCAGAAATGTAACGTGCACTGTTCAAAGCACCGTCAATGCAAACAAGAGGTGACCGAGACGTGTATCCAATGGCACCCCATACCATTACGCCAGGTGATGGGCCAGTATGACGATGATGAATGCACGCTGTCAGTGTGCGTTCACCACGATGCCGCCAAACACGGATGCGACCATCATGATGCTGTACACAGAACCTGGATTCATCTGAAAAGATGAAGTCTCGCCATTCGTGCTCCCAGGTTCGTCGTTGATCACGCCATTGAAGGCGCTCTTGTCTATGACGCAGCGTCAAGGGAAGCCGCAGCCATGGTCTCCGAGCTGAGAGTCCTTGCTGCTGCAAACGTCGTCGAACTGTTCGTGCAGACACTTGTTGTCTTCCAAACGACCCCGTTTCTTGACTCTCGGCTCGTGACGTGGTTGCACGATCCATTACGGCCATGCGGATAATATGCCTGTCTTCTCTGCTGCTAGTGATAGGTGGCCGTTGAGATCCCGCATGGCATTCCATATTACCGTCCTGAACCCATCGATTCCATATTCTGCTAACAGTCATTGGATCTCGACCGACGCGAGCAGCAATACTGCGATAAGATAAACCGCAATCCCGGTACGCTACAATTCGACCTTTATCAAAGTCAGAAACGTGCTGGTACGCATTTCTCCTTCTTACACGAAGCATCACAACAACTTTTCACCAGGCAACAACGTTCAAATGCAATTTGTGTATGAGAAACCGGCTGAACAATTTTATCATTTAAACACAATGTAGGTGTCGCTACTGGCACCTGCTTTGTCTGAATGCGCTGAAAAGCTAATCATTTGCATATCACAGCACCTTCTTCCTTTCGTATAAATTTCACGTCTGTAGCATGTCGCCTTTTTGATGTAGCAATTTTAATGGCCAGTAGTGTACAACATAAGCCTTTTATCCACTCTAAATATGTCATCAATCAAAAATGCAGATGAGAAGTGTTCCAAATAAATAGTAAATTTGCAGAGTTTTCATGCATGATAGATTTCCTTTTTTTTTTAGTAGATTGTTTTAAAGTTAATCCCTTTATGAGAATATTTTGTAATGATTCAATTTCTGGTGCTGTAACTTAAATTATTTAATGATATATATAGTTTTAAGTGTTATACTTAAATTTAAATTTTCACATTTAAATTGAAATCAATCATAAGTAAATTTTTTTTATTTCTACTTCAGTATACTATTTATAAATGGTTAATGTAAATTTTACTTCAGTTTTCATTGATTTATTTCATGTTTGCATTTTTAGTAAGAAATTTCACTAGAATTAAAATGTTATATAATATTTACCTTTTTATGGGGTATTTGTAGAATTTCATGTTTTTATAAATAAACAGAAATTTCAATTCGTGGTAAATTTTTCTTTCAAACCCTAAGGCATTTTGTTTAGTTTGGTATACATACAAAAATATGGTACTTACATATTAGTGTTACTGCACAAATGTCTTATGAATATAATTGTTTTCTTTTAAGTAAAAATGTATTATTATTGCTCAATTTTGTTATATCATGACGGAATTCCCTCGGCATTAATTGGGCTTCGCATGAAATTGGTTATGGTGGAGCTAATTTTTATATACCAAAAATATCTTATGTTCTGCTTCTATTCTGTTGTATGTTTATCTTTTCAGTTTATAATTAGGCAGGATTCTGAAAAATTAGGTATATGTTTCCCCCTGTAAAATTGTAAACTAAGTAAATATGCAATAAATCGGGTAAAAACTATAAGTTATTTGACCCAGATGAGTAATGATTTAAATGGAACATAGCAAAGTAGGTACATTCTGCTTCACCTACTATTCATTTATCTCACATAAATGACTTGATTTTCTTTTGACAAAGCCTAATTTATAACACTTTCAGATCTTTTACATGCAGAACATTACATTAGGCCAGGAATTAATGTGCTTTGAAATTTAATAAATAAAATTTATTTCTATGTGCAGGTACTCCTTGAATCAAAACACATCATGAGTTATCAATTTGAAATTAAGAGAATATTTAATAGGAATACTGTAAATTTATAAAAAAACTAAATCAGTCCTCTTTATTTCACAAATTTCTGTGGAAAATATTCTATTAAAAATAGTTATGAAATAAAAGTGAATGAATAGAAAAAAATTTACCCAATTGATAAGTTAATACATAAAATTTTACGACTTATTTCTTAAAATTTATGTTCTAAAATTTAATACTACTCAAAAAGAATATATTTATTGAATATACATATTCAGTTTTCTTGTAAATTACTGTATATATTATTAGCTTGATGAAAGCTATTATTATGTTAATGTCAAATATTTCAACAACAATATATTTTTAACAATTGATACTGTGCATTAAAAATACTTAACATTGTTTGAAATTTTTATATAAATATATATTTTTTTAGTACAGACATTTTTAAATTGAAAAATAATATTTTCATCATAAATTATTTTTAATCATAAAAAAATAATTATATAATAGAAAAGATTAGGGAATTGCATGTAACACTTAATAAAGTATTTTGTATGGGAAAAAGTGAGGTTTAGTTTAAATGAATTCATCTGAAAAATTTCCTATAATAGAAATAAGTTTGTATTAATAAAATTCATCCTTGTAAAGTTAGAGCAATTTTTAACATTAAACTTATTAAGTAAATTAAATATTATTGTTCTGGGAAGTTAAGCGCTGTTAATCTTTATTTAATCAATTAAATTGAATAAGAAATTTATATTAAAAATAAAGCTATCAAAATATTTGGAACTGTACAAAAAACGGCCATTCTTTAAAAAATAGTAGTAAATGATTCGAAGCTCATGCACATTCTGTCAAGTCAAATTCATGATGATACTATTGATGAGATATGCTGTCATATCCAAAACACATCCGCTAGGGGTTGTTTGTGGATATCCATTAGACATCTAATGGATATCCTCTGGACGGCTAGTGGATGCTCTACTGGATCACGGTGGATCATCCTAATAACATCCAGTGGACGTCCACTAGTCGTTCTTGTGTTGTGTGGGACTACGATAAAAATTAAAAAACCTCAATATCGATGTATTTGAGTTAAGATATTCAATCTAGGAAATTCAAAAATGCATTTTTTTCACTCTAGCAAAGGTTCGATCTTCTTCTTCTTTTCTTGAGCTTATCAGATATGTGGCACCTATGCATTATTGCATTTTGTACCATGCTCCAAGTTAAATTTTTTCCTAGTTCCATAGTCTAGGGTCACTTACTTTGTTTATAAAGTCTGATAGGCCTCAATGGAGGATAGGTGTAACTCTTTAGGGTATGGATTACCTAGAGTAGTGAATCTTGTAAGGGCAAGAGCATCACACTCATATAGGATATGATAAGCTGATTTTACCCCTGCGTGGCATTTCATACAAATTGGTTCCTGTTTAAAAAGCCAAATTGTATGAAGGTGTTTCCTGAAATGATAGTGCCCAGTAATGAAAACCTACAATTGCTTGAGTCTTCAGTCTTGGGAGTCTCAGAATTTCAGATGCAATTTTCTCAGATGAGTTGAAAATCATGCTTTTTGCATGCTTCTGTTCAAGAGAGACGCCAAACTTTGTTCATCTCCTGTTTTTCCCATTTTTGAATGGCCTTCCTTGTAGTCTTCATGTTGATTCCACAAAAGGGTTCCATTCCTATTGGATTGAAAGAGGATCCCTGTTTTGCAAGTTCATCAGCTCTTTCATTACCTTCTATTCCTATATGCCCTGGCACCCAAATAAGAATAATTTTATTCCCATTTGCCAGTTCCTTAAGGAGATTTTTACATTCCATTACAATTTTTGATTTGACTTGGAATGAGTAAACAGCCATCAATGTAGCTTGACTGTCGCTGAAAATAAGAATACGCTTACCTTGGTAGCCCTTCTTTAAATTTATCTGCAGACAGTTGGTAATAGCAAAAACCTCCGCCTGAAAGACAGTGACATGTTCCCCAAGCCCTTTATAAGGACTGAATCTTGGTGCCACGCCACAGACCCCCAGTCCTGAGAGGTTGCCTTTTTTTGATCCATCAGTAAACCAGATAAGATCATTGCTTTTTATTTCAAACGTGCTGTTTTTCCATTCTTCCCTGGTAGGAAAAACTACCTCGAATGGTCTTTCAAACACGTATGTTCATTCCATGCTGTCTGAAGGCATTTGGAGAGTTGGGTGGTTGATTTTTTTGGTAATAGTAGTATGACTCCAGAAGAGGGCTTATTACACCACTGATTTTGCAATTTCATTCTATATGCAGTTATTCTGGCAGCGCTGCATATGAAGATATTTAGTGGAGTCAGGTCCAGAATTACCTCTAATACTCTGGTATTTTCTGTGGATATTGCACCTGTGATACACAAGCAGGCCATTCTTTGCAGAATTCTTAGCTTGCCCTTCACAGTTTTCTGTTCCACCTTACACCACCATATCACAGATGCATATGTAAAAGTAGGCCTGACAATTGCTGTGTACATCCAAAACATCATTTTTGGCTGTAGACCCCAGTTTTTACCAAGCATGCGTCTGCATGTCATAATGCATTTTTTTGCCTGATTGATTTTGTAGTCAACATGTTTATTCCAGGTGAGTTTTTCGTCTAGAATTAAACCCAGAAATTTCACCTCAGAAGCAACGTTGACTTCAACCTCAAAAAGTTTTGGGATAAAGAATCCCTCCCTTTTTATTTTTCTTGTGAATGATATAAAGTTGGTCTACTGTGGATTTATATCCAGATTCCTTTTCTTACACCATTTGCCTACATAACTTAAAGCATTTTGCATTAGTTGACAAGTTATGTTAAAATCTTTACCAAGGATGAATATGACAATATCATCAGCATACCCCTGGGTATAGTAACCTATAGAATTAAGATGTTTTAATAGGCTATTTACAACCAGATTCCAAAGTAATGGTGATAATACACCTCCTTGTGGACAGCTTCTGGTTATCTTCTTTTCAAATGTCTCATTGAAGATTTTCATTTGTATAGTTCTATCCGAAAGCAGGGTCCTAGTCCATGAGCAAAAGGTTCGATACCACTGCTAGATGCTTTAAATTCTAGAAATTCAATGGTTGATTTACCAAATTGACATTTTTCTGTATTGATATACAATCCCTATTGATTTAATTTTGAAAATAATAGGTATAGGTTTGTGAGATGTTCGCTTTCTGAGTTAGAGTCAATAAGTAAATCATAGACATATGCACAAACAAATTCTAAGTTTCTCGTTACTTTGTTAATTAAGTATTGGAATGCTGAAGACGCATTACAAAGATTGAATTACATTCATAAACTTTCAAAAAGACCAAAAGAAGTGCAAATCGCTGTTTTGTATACGTCTGCAGGATTTATCAGAATTTGATGACATGCTTTGACAAAGACTACGTGATTAAACACTTGTTTACCATGACAAACCTGAATTAAAATCAGTCATAGAAAGAATTGAGTAATACTCTTTTATAGTTTGTGCATATAGGGTGCAAAAATCACTTACCGGTTTCAATTCTACACTACCTTTTTTGGGAACCGTATGCAGGGAAAAACTTATTGGCTTTCTGATGGTCTTATGTCATCTAGTTAAATCATATGCTAAAATTCATCTTTTGCACTTTATAGACGGTAAAGTATTAAGCGTCTAGGATTAGCTGCAACACCGGTGGACATTTAGTATTTGAACCGTATGAATTATATGTATATCAGGATCTGGTAATTTTGCAATATATAGGTATTTTAACAATATTTTATCATATGTATTATATAAAAAAATAGATTTTATAAAAAATATTTCACATTGTGAAATTTTCATGTAGACTTAAAAAAAATAGGAAAACTTATGTTTAATTTCATACGAAATAATACAGGCCCGCTGTTGCTTAAATGCCTAAATTATTCAATAACTCATGATATTACATTTTTTATGACAAAATGTTTGATTTAAGATATATAAAAGTGATTAAAAATTAAGTTCCGGGTCTCAATGGCTCTATAAATGAAATAATAATGATTTAATAAGTATTGCTGGGAACTTAGCTATGTCAAAAACATGCTCTTTTTATCAAATTGTCCCTTGAAATTCACAAAATCGGTTTACCAAACGAAGAGATATTAAATGAACTTCAGTTGAACATTATAACGCATAGTTACAGATATTTATTTTAAAAATAAAGAAATGCATACATTCTGCAGTTGCACAGCTATCTAAGTGAAGTTGTAAAAACATTTTCTTTCTTTCAAGAAAAAACACGATCAACTTTCATAATTTCTTCTGAAGACATGATAATACTATGTTTTATATGAAATAATATTTAGAGCGTAATTAAAATTAGAACATAACCAGTGCAATAGTCTACTTCATTTAAAACTTTCCATAATTTGTATTATAATTATTCTATGATTTGTTACTTGAAGTGTAGTATGTATACCAATAAGAATTTTTTTCCTGTGCTTTTAAAAGGTCAAAGTGTTTTCTTCACAGTTAGTAAATAAAGTTTTATTTAATGTGTTAAAATTGTGTATCTCATTGTTGGTAAAAAAATATTGACACAAACACACTATTATTTATTATTTTATGAAATAAAATCCTAATCAAAAGAAATCCAATTAAGAAAAAAGGTAAATCTTAAAAAGATCAGTAAGCCAAAAGTTCCACATACTTTAAAGAATATTTTATGAGTTGACAATTTTTAGAAATAAGTGTTATTGAAGTATGTTTCTAAAAAATATCCATTTTATTTTTTAAAAAATTACATGAAGTGTAAAAAAATCTAATTCTGCATCATAATTACTTTTTTTTAAAAAAAAATACTTGTATTTAAATAAAAAAGATCAAATTGAAGAAAAATAGTAAATATAAAAAATAATTAACATTCTGAAATTATTTTATTCAGTGAACTTATTAAAAGTTATATGAAAGAGTTATACACCACATTTATCTAATTAACCGATATTTGTATTTAGTTTATGATACTGTATTTAAAAACAGATTCAAAATTTGAAATTAAAGCTTGAAACTTCCATCATAGATACTTTTTCCTTGCAAAATCCATTTTTAAAAGAATTAACATAGCAAAGGTAGAAATCGATTAATAGTTGAGTAACATTTCTGCTTCGACGGGTAAATACAACAGCCATTTTTCAACGATCGCTAAACATCCCAACAATACTCACCCATGGAAGTATAATTATTTTTCTTTTTGCTGAACTTCTTTGTGGTTCATAATGAGGTTTCAACAAGGACTAATACATCAAATTGCCCTGCGGACATGACAAAAGATTTCATTCATAAAATATGTCTTCGATTGGGGAACATAATTTCTATTCATGAACGACTGAAGATATTTTGTCACTATGTGTGCCTTGAAGTATACAAAATCAATGTGCAATATTATTCTCGAGATGAACTTAAAGCTTTCGTGTATATACTTAGAAATTGAACAAAAAAATGGAAAACTTGCTTACTTTAATAAATGTACGCATATTCCAGCTGATCTAGAAGAATGTAAGTAAAAGCAGATCTTTTACTAATATTATTTTATTTTGTTTGCATTAAAATTAAGTCTAAAAATTTGAGAACACGCATTTTTTTATATTTTTGTTCCTTATGGTAAAATTTTTAAAGTAATTACAATTTTACAACAATTTGCATAAATTATTGACAATTTAATTTATTTTCTTATTTGCATTATATATGATAAAATATTCTTTAGAAATTATTTGAATTCGAGACTCATCAAAATCATTTCGTCAGAGAACAATATTTTTAAGTAACAGATAATTCCAAGAAAATTATTGGATATTAGAAAGCCTTGATATTATAGACAACTTTAAAATAATTTATTTCGAAACATTACTTCCTTAAAAATTCTTGTATATACAGAGGGTATTAATACATTTTTAGAACGATTTCGATGAAGAATTAAGAAAAAGTATATGTTCTAGAATAAACATTTTGGTAACAGCTTTTTATTTGAAATCAGAAATACCGTTTGCTACTTTTAAATTTATTCTTCTTTCAAAATGTCGCATGTAAACAAACTGTGGATTAAAAGATATGCTATTATGCTTTCATAAGAGAGAAATATTTTTATTCCAGAATTCAAAAAAGTTGTGAAATGCATGGTATTAAGATTTCTAAATGCAAAACAAGCAACATTATTAATCGGACAGGTAAAAATCATCAATCATTATTTCTACATCCAAATGAATATCCGAAAAAGGTACGTACAGTTTCAAATGTTTCTAAAGTGAAATCACTGATAACAAGAGAAAATCCGCCAACACAGAAATCAATTGCAAAGTCTTTAGATACATCTGTAGTAACAATAAATAAAATAATAAACCAATATTTACAACTTAAAAAAGCTGAAATACATAATGTTCACCAACTTTTGCCGTGACATATGGCTCATTGAAAAACTTTTTGTAGAATCCTGAATGAAAACTATTTAGCATGAGATAAATGGAAATACATTGTGGCCCTTGATGTTACATAGATTTACATAAATAACTGCAACAAGAAAAGGTCTGTTTACTATAGAAAATGAGGAGATAAAAACGTAAAAACTTGGTTCCTTCAATGCAAAGAAAGTTTCAGTAAGGGTTTATGATTGTCTCATTTTTCTCCTACAATAGGAAATTAAAAATGAGAAGAGTGGAAAAAAATGTTAAAACCAACTCATCATACTATCAGGAGAAGGTTTTACATCCAATATTTACAGAAAAATTCCACTTCTTTATCCCAATGACTTTCAAAGAGTGAAACTTCATCAAGACAAAGCTATAAGTCATCGAAAACTACCACTGCATTCCTTGGAGAAAAGAAGACTAATTCAGGTATTTCATATATATCTTTTCAATATATTTCTGCGAAGTCCCCTGATGTTTCACTTATGAACTATTGTGCCTTTGGTCTGTAGAAAAGAGCTCTTTCTAAAGGCAAACCCACCACAATAGATGGACTCTGGAAAGTAGTGGAAGAGGAATGGAAAACAATACCCTTGGAAATTTTACGAAAAAGCTCTTCTATCATGGAAATCATGATGCAGACTTATAGTTCAAAAAAAAAAAAAAAAAAAAAAAAAAAGCTATCAGATTGAACATTTAAAAAATGTTCTTTACATTTTAAACATCAATTAAACGGCCCCGAAGTCGTTCTATAAATGTGTTACCCTCTGTATATATACATATATATATATATTTGTACACAGATCACCTTTCTTCGATATAATTTGCGGGCGAATCACCTTTTATTCGTCTTTATCATCTCAGAATTTAATTCTCATCTCTCGAAACATTTTAGCAGCGCAGGGTTTGCTCACAAAGTTATCACTGTTTTCTTATCAGTTTATTCAAGTAGTATAATTAGAAATTGGATTCTCTTAAAAATCGAAACTTCTTAGTCTAGAAAAATTTAAAGAAATTATATCGAAATTTCCAACCGATTCTTATGACCTAAATAAATTGATATGTTCACTTTGAGTTTCGTTCCATCGATCTAGCAGCCTAATAGATAGGATTCCGGCCTTCGGTTTAACAATTCGTAAGTTCGAATCTCACTTCAAGTTAGGTATTTGTAATGGTTCCAAAATTCATTTTAAGATATTGGTCCCGGTCTAATTAGCTCTCATATGTGAAAATTACCGTTGAGTGACAAACAAAGGAAGGCTGAATTTTGTTTCTGTTCGAGTTCAATCTCTGGTATGATTAATTATAGGCTCGGAATCTACTTTAAATTACAACTCCCGATTAAATTAGTTCCCATGTGCAAGAAGTAACTGTTGAGTAACAAAGAAGTTAAATTTAGTTTTAGCAAAATACTAAAATATAAAGATTTTATTCGCATCTCTTCCCCATTATCATATTCCGACTTAAATCACTGCGTTCATCAACCTAACATTTAAAATGGCAGATAATTTATAAATTTGTTTTTTGTGTTACTTGTGTCTTAATTACACTCCCTTTTGAATATTCAAGGAACAAAGTACTTGGAAAGCGTTGATGCACTACACACGCCTTGCATTTAATGACTGTGTTAATGCTGATGATTTTGGTTATATTGAAATTATACTAAGTGAATTTTATCAATTGCCAGAAGAAATAGCCTTGAGGGTTCTTCATTATAAAATAAGTAATTGGTATACAGGAAATAAGTTCATTGAGACTATTCAAAACAATTCAATGAAATCATATGTTACGCACGATATTTCTTACTTCTCATCCATAATTTCCCTTCATTTATAGTGGTTTCAAAATTATAATTCAAATATTTTACGTTTGAAGGAATACAAGCCCACTAGCTTTTACAAGTCGAAACTTTCGTGAAAAATGTGAACATTAATTTCTGAAAAATTGTGATTTGACACAGTAATTTCATAATTACTATCAACGTAACTTTTTACAAATTGTATTTTTACACCACGAAATTAGATTTCAAGTATAAATCAGCTAAATTCAAATTGAATGTTGTGTGTGAAAGTTATCTTTAATTACGAAGTTATCAAATATTGAAATCGAGACTTTTTTTTTTATCTGCGTTCTAATGCATTCCATATCATTAGTGTATTAGGACAAGTGTAAACACATAGGTTGGGAAACAATATTTATTCATCGTTTTGCAAATATAATAAAAAAAGTAGTTAATATTTATTAATTTTTTAAATTGAACTATGGAACATATAGAAAGGAAGGCCGATCTAATGTTGTAAATATCGTTCTTTACTTCTAGCCGTTACATATGGACGACAATTTTGAAAGGAGAAAACAATCACGTTTCCTTTTTTGAAGCAAGAAAAGTTTCGGTACGAAATATTCTATTGTTTAAATTAATAACAACGTGGCATAAGCAAATTTACAGGGAGTTTGTGTCATAGTCAATTAACTTCTAAATTACTTACAAACGCTGTTATTTAAATTTTTTAATGAAGCAGTATTTATTTTAGGTTAGCCAGAAACAGAAATCTTGCTTTTTGACTAACTTCTATCCATGTACCTGTTCTCAATTTAATCTAAAATGAAAATTCGGAAAACAAACAGAATAGGGATTTTATTTATATAGATTTAGAGCATTAACGGTATCTATTGTTATTACAATTTGCTTAAAATGAAATTTATAAATTTAAACTGTTTGTAAGAAACAAAAGAAATTTATGTGTTAGAGAGTAAATAAGACTTTTTTTAAAAATTTTCTCGTCAAGTGAATTTGGTTTTTATTTTATTTTAATTTTTAAATCAATAAAAATTTTGACTAGAGAATTAACTGATTCTCTCTATAGTTAATTTATTAGAATTTTAAAATACTTAGGTTTTTATAGAATTTAAATCAGTGTATCAGAAATCTAAAGTCATAACAAGCATTTCATTTGAAAATAAGTTCATAACTTAAGAACTTAAAAATAATGTTTGTCTTAGAGTTTTGTAAGAAATCGCTGCTGGTTTGATAAGAAGAAAGAGGCAAGGTACTTTATGATTCAAGTATCAAAGATATCGTCTAATCTAAAAGAAGATAACTATTTTTATTGTCATACTGTTGAGAAAAAAATAAGTGCTACTTTAAAAATAGTACTTGAAAAACAATCTTATGCGAGGGAAACGGCACGAACTTCAGATTGAGATACGTCTAGAAAATATCTTTAAGTAATCGATTTACATTGAAAGAAAAGGAAAATCAATTATGTGGTGAAATAATACTTAAACTCCGTCAATGTAGAAAATATTATATAATGTCTTCAATTCCAAATTTCTTTTATAAATGAAAAAAAAAAATTAAAACAAAGTATAGTTATTTAAGCTTACGTATTCGACGAATAAATTTACAACGTACTGTAAAAAAAAGGGACACTTCTACAGTCATGTTAAATTTATCCTAAAAATGAATAAAACCCTGTTATTCAATTTTTTCTTATACTAAAGATTATTTAAAAGATAATTATTTGCAATTATTGTGAATAAAATCTGCACACATAATTCTTATGACTTGAAGAATTACATATTACTGCAAATCTTTCTATGAATTAAATAAAAATGTGATTGTTTATGAAAATAATATTTTAAAATTTATTTTAAAAAAATGGTTAATTACAATGTATTAGGTTTTTGTGTGTCTTATTGCAGTCTACTAAGTATATCACATTATCTTGTTAATTTTAGTCATGGTCACAGAAGGCGAAATGAATATTTAATATAACAAAGCTTCTCTAAGCTTTCAGCTCAAACTAGCGAAAGTCTACGAAAATTTTATGTCATAAGTTTCTTTGCATGTTGGTCATCAAGGAGTAAATCTTCAAGGGCAAAACTGTTCGAATCCTGTCTGTTAAGAACTCTGTAAATGTGTAGCAAAAACAGAAGTAATTAGTGTAACTGCTTGACATTTAATAAAGAGATAAATCTCTATCAGGTGAGTAAAGCTTAACAGACCATACTTAAATTTACAGCGAATACTTTGCATTTTCTGATCATGTAGATTATCTTAAAAATTGAGACAAAGCAAAGATTAGATTATCGAAGAAACTGTCTTAAGGAGAAAAATAATTCAAAAAATCTTCGTTCAATATTATAATTATGCAATATGCAAATTATAAGCAATTTCTCAGAAATGTGTTAAAAAGCTAGCTCTATCACATTTTTCATTAATTAAACATAAAAAAAGAAATATATTTTTTTAAAATATGACTTCTTAAGTATAAAAAGTTATTTATCCAAATTTATCTATGTTCTTTTTTTTAAGATAAATCATTTTCTATTAATGGAAAACCAAACGTTAAATGATAAAGTTTTGCACGCCAATTATTTAAGTAAAATAATCCTAATTAAATAATAAACTACTTAAATAATTATAAACCCTAATTATTTAAGTATTGTGCAACTAGCATGCGCTTTTAACAACGAAGTTCAAGCGCAACTAGCAAAAATAAAATTAGCCCTTCCAAATTTTCAAGAAAATCCGATAACGGTAACAGCAGCCATATGCCAAAATCTTTACTAATTTAATAATACTCCCTAATATTTTTGATGATTTAAAAAATACAAAGAAAGAATATATCAAAATCAAAAGAAAAATTCTACTCCCATTCATTCTTAAAATGATTTTCCCCTCCTATGCAATCTGCATAACATGAAGCAACGCTCCTCTGATTTAAATAATTTGGAAATATGCGAAAATGAATGTGAAAATAGTCTTTCCCCGCATAATGCTTCTCGCCACTGGCAGCTAGATTCTACAAATTAATCCGATGAAAGTGTTACTCAATGGGTCGAAGCTTCGACCCATTGAGTAACACTTTCATTGGAAATTTGAAGAAATTTGCTAAGGAAGTGACGTCACTCAGCTCTTTAACTATATCACATGGTTCCGTGAGCGAGACTCCCGATGTAAACACAAACACTTGTTTTTAAAATGGATACAATAATTTAAAAGAAGCATCTGAATGCTCATTTTTCAAAAATAAAGACTGCTACTTACCGAATTTAAATACCTACACCGAAGTTGATTTATCACATATTTTAAGCATTAATACGCGCAAACAAGTAGAACAAATTATTAAATCTTATAAACCGCGAATAAAATTAAAGATACAAACTTAAGTATGAAAGTAGGTAATTCTAACCGATGACAAACCTATCACATTTCCACTTAGAAAATTAGGACAAATAGAGAAAAATATAGTTGAAAAACAGACGAACAATAACTGAAAGATGGTATCATTTGTGAGTCTAATTCAGATTTAGCTGCACCATTGGTCTTAGTTAAGAAAAAAGACAAATAAATAAGACTTATGTTGACTTAAGAGATAACGAGATATTCCACAAACCAGGACGACAAATGAAATATGTCGATGTTCTCCGTTACCCAATCGTGGTCATACAATACAATGAAACAAAACACAAAATAAAAGAAACACAAATTAAATATAAGTATACATCAAGCATCAAACAACTAATTCAAACATCTACTTCAACTAATTTTATATTAAAGAATGATGTCTTGTACAAAGTACAAAGTGGTGAACGATCAAGAACTTTTGATAGTCCAACTAGATATGTAAAAACAAATCGTACAACTTGAATATTCAAAAGGACATTTTGGTATAAACAAAATAGAAAATTTGGTCAAACAACAATTCCATTTCCCTCAACATACGGAAGACAGTAGAAAATGTTATCACAAATTGTTCCA
This sequence comes from Latrodectus geometricus, assembly GCA_026290005.1. Classification (NCBI taxonomy): domain Eukaryota; kingdom Metazoa; phylum Arthropoda; class Arachnida; order Araneae; family Theridiidae; genus Latrodectus; species Latrodectus geometricus. Next base: position 821,226 of record JAPDSC010036130.1, read on the forward strand.
ATACATAGTTTCGTCAAAAAAGTTTGGCAAACAAGTAGGATTTCTACATCCAATACCAAAAGGAGACTTACCGTTTGATGTATATCACATAGATTTCCTGGGACCACTCCCATCCAGCAATAAAAACAACAACAACATTTTTACAATAGTAGATTCTTTCACACAATTTGTTTGGATTTATCTAGTCAAATCCACTTCAGCACATGATGCCTTAGAAAAATTAAAACTACAACAAGTAACTTTCGGAAACCCACGATGAATAATTTGTGATAAAGGGCCAGCTTTTACTTCAACAGAATTTAAAAAATATTGCAAGGAAGAAGACATCGAAATTATTTTAATCACCACAGGAGTACCACGTGTCAATGGACAAGTTGAAAGAATTCAAGGAACATATATATTAATATCAGTTTTAACACTTGAAAATCCTAATCAATGGTACAAGCACACATCATCACTACAACGAGTTATCAACAGTACCATATCTACAGCAACCGAATTTACACCATTTGAGCTTTTAACAGGTATCAAAATGGAAAATGACGTCAAAATCAAAGAACTTCTGGAAAAAGAAAATTACCAATCAGTCTACGGAATAAGCAGCAAATGAGAGAAGACGTCAAATCAAACATTTTAAAGTTACAATAATAAAGTAACAAGCAATACAACAAACAGTGAAAAGAAGAAAAGAAATATAACATAGGAGACAAAGTCGTCATAAGAAAATCCAATTTGGTGTCGGAATGAAACTGCGCCCAAAATATTTTGGCCCCTAGGAAATCGTGAAAGTCCGATGTAATTATATCTGAAGTGAAGAAGATAGGCAGACATGAAACCCCGAACCTGTCTCTCCCATCTGCAAATTTAATGAAACTATGGAATAATTCTTAAGGGCTTATAATTAAAAAAACTATTGGCTTTTGTCTTTTCAGCTAAACAAGAACAATTGAACTTTAATTTTTGCATTTTTTTCTTTCAGTTTTGTTTTGTTTTTATCTTTAATTTCTTTTTATATTTTAATGTACTTAGCAAATCGGTCAGGGACCGACTACAGCAGGCTGGACGAGTATTGTATACTCCAGTGACTGCAGCACCACCTACTGCCCACTCATCTACCCCACATTGCGCGCGGGAGATGGATCAGCGAAGATATTTTAATAGACGCTGTTGTAAACTAATCCTTAAATTCATTAAATAGCTTTATTAATCAACGTTCAGCTCTCATTCAACGAAACCCTAGACATCCCCACTACAACACACACACATATTATAACGTCACCGTTATTGCTTGCAAACCCCCCGAGATAGTTCTAGAATTTCAAAGGAATTTAACAACTTTGCGGCTGTGAAATAGATTGATTCTTCTCTCTGGAGACCAAGGAACTATGCACAAGCAAGTAATTGTAATTGGGTGTTAATGTAGGAATTGTAAACACAGGATTCTTGAAGGACAAGTGTAAATTCTTAAAATAAATTAGAATCACTTGGTGAGGGGCCTGGTACATTCGGAGAAATTGTTGTCTCTTCACCCTTTCTGATTTGAATCAGTGGTGTGGCCGGAAACATTAGTAAGAGACAAACGCCAGAAAAAGGCTCTATAAGCTACTGAAGTTCCAGGTGTATTCGAAGAAATTGTTGCCTTTTCATCTTCTCTGATTTTAATCGGTGGTGTGGCCTGGAAATACTAGTAAGAGAGTGACCCCAGAATAAGATTCTAGAAGTTACTGAAGTACCAAATGTTGGGGGAGAGCTGATATATAAGGCAGTGCTCCGCAACGTTTTTTTATTCGTGGCACACCAAAAGCTTTTTCTGGTTTTCACGGTACACCAAATTTAATAGGTATAAATATAATAAAACAACACGTATACACACCAGAAAATAATACATTAATTAATATTTTAATTCGTTTTATTTTACATATTTACGGTATTATATGTACATAACATATATAATTAATTACAAAACTACAATAATACAAAAAAATAGGCAAAAAGGGTAATTAATGTGATACTTGAGCTTGTTTCAAGGAACACAAGTATTTTATATTGGGCTCGATATTTGATAGTGCAACTCGAAGTTCTTGATCGAGATTTTTTAAGCAAGACCGCTTATCATTTTTAATTAAAACAAGTGTCGAAAAGCTTTGTTCACATGAATATGTTGTTTGAAAGGGGATTAAAATTGAAATAGCCTGTTTTGAAATTTGAGGATATTCATTCTTAGCCGAAATCCAGAAAACATCCAATGGAACTTCTCCAAAATGTAGTTTTAACGTCCCGTCGTTACTCGGTTCAATAAACTCTTCTTTAAATTTAAGAGAAAATGCATCAACAGATTTTTTTGCATTAGTTGCAAAAGGATTGCGAATCCAATCATATTCTTCACTTTTAATCGAATGAAAATAGTAGTCAAATTTATTTTCCAGTGTTGTTAAATGGGATTGGGCCAGATCGATAATTAATTGCCTATTTTCAATTATTGTATTATGAACCCTTTGAAACGGTTGTAAAGAGTTGTTACTTAGTTCATTCTGCCAAAGTTCCAGTTTATTTTTGAACCCTTGCAATTTGTCGGAACAGGTTAATAAGTTTTCATTCGGACCTTGCATTTTTCTATTAAGTTCATTAAGATGGTCGAAAATGTCAGCCATATATGCAAGTTTGGCGATCCAACTGTTATCTTCGAAGTGCTGGCCGAGTTCGGGCATATTTTGATTTAGTAAAAACTGATGCACTTCACAGCGAAGTTCAAACAATCTAGCCAACACTTTTCCTCGGGATAACCAACGTACTTCAGTATAAAATAATAAAGATTTATGTTCTGAACCCATTTCTTCACAAACCATTTCGAAAATTCTTGTATTTAAAGCTCTTGATTTAATAAAATTTATAATTTTGATGCATTCATTCATAGTTTTTAAAAGTTGTTCTGGTAAATTCTTCACCATCAATACTTCCCGATGTATGCAGCAATGTGTAAATTGTATTGCCGGATTTTGTTGTTTTACATAGGCAACAAAACCCTTTATGTTACCAGTCATTGCTGCGGCGCCATCAGTGCAAATACTCATGCAGTTACTCCATTTTAGATTATGTATTTTGAAGAAATCATCAGTTACTCGAAAAATATCCTCTCCAGTAGTTCGTTCGGAAAGTTTTTTACAAAATAAAAAATTTTCTTTTATGCAATCTTCGTCAACAAAACGTACAATTGCAATTAATTGTGCTTGATTTTTAATATCCGTTGACTCCTCAATTTGAAGAGCAAAATTGTTAGCTGCGATCAATTTCAAAATAAGCGTGTTCAAAATATCTGTTGACATGTCGCCAATACGTCTTTTAATAGTTTCAGCTGACAGTGAAACCTTACTCACTTCCTGAACCTCTTTAGGTCCAAGCATAACTCGCACAATTTCCATACATGCTGGTTTAATAAGTTTTTCTCCAATAGTATGAGGTTTCTTTTCACGAGCTATTAATTTTGCAATGTAATAGCTAGCTTCTAATGCTTTATCGGAAACAGATACGGTCGACATCATAAATTTTTTTTTTTTTTGTTTTAAATTTTGAGCCAAAAACCTTTGAAAATATGA
>JAPDSC010036130.1:829818-840634 GCA_026290005.1 Latrodectus geometricus
TAATTTCAAAAATTTAAAACTCGGCACGCTTTGAGCTTTAGAAAATTGTGTAGTGAAGTGGAAATAAAAAAAGGAGTGTTTTTTATTTTTATTTTATTTTATTTTATTTTAAAGTATGTATCTTATTTTGCTTGTTTCTTATAATATATTTTAAATAATTCTTTCTAACAGTATATAAAAAATATTATTCTTTATAATAAACTACATTTATAAAGAAGTAAGATCTTAAGAAATTAATACATTATTTTTCTATTTTGTCAAATTCCTTGTTTACGAACTGTTTTACTGTTCTCTACGAGTAAGTAAAACCGAGCGTCTACTGCATTTCGTAATTCAGTTAGCATTGTACTGATAAACAATTTTTCACCACTAAACAATGCAATCATCATCTGATAAATAATATGATAAAGATCTAGTGAGTAATATTTATCATTCCTAAGCATTTTAAAAATATAGATTTAAACTGAGCAATTGTAGGGATAGAATTATTATGCCATTAATGAATATAATATAATTTAGGATCTCACTCATTATGTTCCATTTCTACTAACTAGGAAAATTTATTTTTATAATCAGTTTACACAACTTTTTAGTTTTCCGATTATTTGAGGAGTGACTTAACTTCCCATTCAAATTTTCATGCTATTAAATTATTTCGATAGATTGTTAAGCAATTTGATCCTAAAATTGTTGTATGTTTCCTAACCAAATATTTGTGTATATCAAAATTTTAAATAAATGATAATAATAATTTACTTAGAATTTCTTTAAAACTATTCTTTAATAGACATATTTGAAAAATAGATAAATAATAATTACATACATATACATATTATTTGTGACGGAGAGTGTTTATAAAATATTTCTAAATTTGTTGATGTAAAAGGAATTTATTTTCCCTTTTGGGGAAGCATGGAATTTGCCTGATCTTTTACTTTTAAATTTTCCTAGATTATTATTCTTTCTAATTATTTCATTACTATACTGTAATTTTATAATTAATATATTCTTAAAAAGCATAAGATACTTTAAACAATGTTAATCTTTTGTGAGTTTATTTCCAGATTATCTTTTAAAAAGATCAAATATTGGACGGAAATTCATTATTTTTTCCTTTTCACATTATCTTAACTCATAAGCGATTCACCGATTACATTAACGTGATGCAAATCTCTGAGCAAACAAGCTGCAACAACGTCAACATTTAATTTCAGTTTTACGAATAATAAAATGAAATTAAATTCTGAATGTTTCGAAATACTCTAGTTAATTATTCTCCTACTTACTGTAACTTATTAAACTCTTTCAGTAATTTATGATATGTGAATAGTGATGAATGTGTTTATAGATATATTTGCTTAATAGATTTTATAATTTACATAATATTGTGGTTCTAATATTAATTAAATTTAAATTATTTTTAATTTATCTGAAAAAAGACTCTCCACTTAATTTACTTATAAATCTCTTTATATTTTGATACATTGGATACATTTTTCAAAAATATTTTCCTCAAAATTAAAATGTATGTATAATTTAATATTCTGTAATATTTTATCTATTTGATCATTCAATTAAAATCTGGAATTTGAGGAGATAAATGCTTCTATAAAACTAATTTTACTAAATCAATAGTTAAAGAAATGTACAGTTATTTTATAGTAATTAAAAACTATTTATAAATCAATATTATATGCTCAGCCGACATCTTCGTTTAAAAAGCGACCTAAATATTTTGATTTAAATTATTTTGATAGACATCCTTAGTTTTCTGATTTCTAAGATAAGTTTTATTTCAAATTTTTGTAAATGATATTTACTTGAAGATATTTAAGACCATGATTTCAAAATTTCTTAAAAAAGTATGTGAAAATTGCTCATAATTTGCACAATACTTAATTAATACCAGACAATATTATGCACAGTTTATATAAAATTATATCAATTTTTCACCGATTCCATTAGTATTTTTTGAAAGTATCGATAGGAAGACGAAAAACTGATTACAATTAAATCGAATCGAAATGATTACAATTTAATCGAAATCGAAGTTTAATCGATAAAATAAACTATTAAATAGAAAACGTAATAGAATTAAAACTTCTTTTAAAGACTACAAATAATCTTTAGTTGATAAAGTTGATTGCATTCATAAGTAATAAATACCGAAAGTGCAGACATCTATTTGAAATTCACATAAATCCTTTAATTGTCCTTTGTTGTGAGGTATCATTTTTAAATTTCTCAAAAACTAAAGGAAATTCATGATTATTAATTTATTTGTATACCTCTCTATTTAATAACTCGTTTAAATTATCAAATAATGCGCCGCAAAAGATATGATACTTTACAAGATTATCAGACTGCTTCAATAAGAACAAATCTTTACAGGTGATTTATAGTGTACATACGGGTATGCTTGTAAAATTTAAAGTTTCGATTATCTGATAAGTGGTTTAAGTAAAATATTTTTCAGTCCATGTAAACTCTCTATCACTGCTATTTATTTATCATTTCTGAGGATTTTCTTTAAATTCAAAAACTGCATCTTTCTTTAAAATCAAAAACTTATGGACTTCAACTTATTATATTATGATCATTAAAGGTATAAAGCAATCTTATTTTCTTTTACCATGTAACCAAATGACACGTTTCTGATCTAGTTTTATTTAAATTTAGCTTCAGAATTTCCAGTCTATAATAAAAGATTATTAGAAACATTATTTGAAAACTAATAATTATAGAGTCTATTTTACTGTCGTGAGAAAACATAATGTAGTGATAAATATCTTGCAGTGAGAGATTGTGCGAGTAAGTAATGCAAAATTTCAGACGCAACACAATGATTGAATAATAAAATAGCTTGTTCAAAATAAGAGATCCTTCTTAAAAGTGCGAGTTATGATTCTTTTCTTACAGGTAAAGAAGTTTTTTCATCTAAATTTGCAACTAATTCTTAATAAACCTTTGATTGGTATTCACGTTTCAATAAGACAAAAATAGGAAAAGTGCCAAATACAGAACTTAACAGACGTGTATGCAGAAAATAAAGACAGCATTTTTCTCTCCTTGAACAATGAACAATGGCTATTATCGCGAATCCTTTGATTTTTTCCAATTCAAAGAGCATTATCTTATTACTAAATACCAATGATTTTATGAGGAATACTGTGAACCAGTTTAGTGCACGTCTCAAAGATCATAGAATAACATTTAAACATTCACCACGGATTGCCTTCCAAGTGGTCTTTTTATTGATAGTGGAGCCTTTTCACGTGGCACAAAAGAGATCTACCTTGCACCCACCTTGATGGATGTCCGTGCAAAAAACAGAAACGTAAAAATTGTCTCTATTTTGTTTAATAGCCAATATCTTCACTTTGAAAAGCGTTATCTTACTTCTATTTTATTAAAGGGAAACTGTAACAAAAAACTCATGTGACAGTTGTATGAAAATAGTTGGTGCGAATGCTCTATAAGCTAGAATGGGATCTCTTCACTTTTGGGTTAAGCAAGTTGGTGCTGTGTGCAGAAAAATGCCTAGATGATTATTTGTTTATCCAGACACGTTATCAGAAAACATCCATTATATCACTTTTTGTATTTTATTTGTATACTGTTAATAAAAAGTTTTTTACTACCCTTATAACCTTTCTTTTGATATCATCTATGTAATTTTATTGGCCTTATAAATTATTTCATTTGAAACTTATGTTATGATGAAACTATCGGTTATTTGCATTAGTTTAAATTCACTTCTTTATTAAAAGATTTTTCACTTCTTTATCAAAACATATTGGAAATTTTAATTTTGTTTTTAAATTTTGAAGGACATATTGAAGTGTACAAACCAAAATGACTATTGAAACACATCTTAAAATATCTAGTAAATATTTAAAAATTTTTAATAAAATCATTAGAAATTTTTCTCGAAAAATTTCTAATGATTTTATTAAAAAGTAAATATATTTTTTTCACAGTTCAGAAATCCTTCCAATTTAGAAGTTCTTTATTGCAATTTCGTCTGTGACATAATTTTTGGGCATTTTCAAGCTAACAACAAATAACTTTATACAAGTAACAAATATAAGCATCTCACTGTTTGAGAGAAATTTTTAAACATAAGAATACCTTACTGTATTAGAAAATCTAGCAAACTTTCTAGGAATAATAGTTGACATTATTGTTTTAGTCAAAAAATAATTTTATTGTTTCTTATAAGAAAAATAATATTGTTTTTCGAAAATTTTTTTTAATTATATTATATGGTTTTCTTATCATTCTGAATTAATTGATAGTTTATGTAAGCGTTTTTTTTTAAATAACAGTTAACCTGATAAAATTTATTAAATAGGAAATAAAAAATTCTTCCCATCATTTATGAATCAGCTTTTGATCATAAAATAAATATAATTCATTATATAATCGTGATCGTAAATAATTTTATAAAATAATTCTTACATGAGATGCATTAGAACATTTCTATTATAAAATAACATATAAATATAAACGAAAAGAAAAGATACATTAAAATTTGGAGAAAAAAATGCATGAAGCATAAAAGAATAAATTAAATTCTTCAATACATTATTTGTTTATTTTTTAAATATATATCATCATAATTACTAAATTTAATGAAGCAGTAAATTAAAAAAATTGTAAATGTATTCTAAAAATATTTTACATATATTATTTTCAACTGATATATCACTAAGCAAAAGATATTTATAATTAATTTTCTCAAAAAGTGTAATCTGAAAAACAATATATGTATGAAAAAATATTTTAAATTCTTTATTAACATAAAAAGCATATATAACCTCATAAATACCCCTTATTTTATACAATCATTTTTAAATAAAGAGTCATGAGCATAAGAATTTATTCTTCAACGAGTTTTAATAGAGAATATTTTGTAATATCTTTACGATAAGTGAAAGATATTGGACTTTACATTTCAACAAAAATAATGGATAAAAGAAAAGAAAAAGATTGAGATTTGCTTTCATGATTAGAAAACGTTGATCTTGTTATTTATTCCAAAACTATTTCCAATCAAATAAGTTTTGTTTTGAATGTGACAAGTTAATTTATGGTAATTAAATAAAACTCATTTTGCAGTTGATAGAAAAAAAGCAATAATCAAACAAGCGAAATCAAGTACTTTGCATAATTTTTCATGTTGTATAAAAGTTATAAATAAATTCATGTTAAATAAAATTTATTTTCAATAAACAATTAAATCTATTCAAAAAGCTTATTGGAGTTAATTTTTACGTCCACATTATTTTTGACTCTTGTTTTAAATTCTTCACTAAATTTTATAAGAAAAAGTGATATTCATTACTTCTCTTTTAATGGGAAGGTCAATAGCCTAATGTCTTTAATTTTTTCATAATTTCAATATAAAATAAGATTTGGCTATAAAATTTTCTATATTTAAATTACAAAGCTCCCAAAGTAGATCAACATTAAAATAAAAAACAATTAAGAATATTAAAAAGTTATTACAGATTTTTTCACCAACAAATGGAGACTGAGATATTTCAAAAAATTCATTTTGAATTAATGTATTATCTTTTACTTATAATTTTTGTAGCTCCCTTTATTAATAAAATAAATTTAGAGGATTTCTTTTTTTAAAAAAATCATTATTGAACTAAAAAAAAGTAAAATGGAATAAAATTGCTCATTTAGGATATACTAAGGGGAGAAAATTTGTATCACGTAATATCTACACTTAAGTTTAAACTAGTTTTATAGCAGTTAGTTTAAACTTTAATATAGATATTGATGCAAATTATATGATAGGAATTAATAAAAAATATGTTGATTTAATACATCTATAGTTATTCAGTTATATGACTTCATATTTTGTTAATTAAATTACATCTTGGAATTCATTTTTTAAATAAATGTTTAATTAAATTATTTTACTATGAAAAGGTCACAGATTTCGTATTTTATTTCAAGCAACAATAGATTACAAAAAGCAAAGATTACACTAATCATATTTAAAAGATGGCAGTGTCTCCATCTTGAGAGCATTTTGAAAGTTATTTATTGTTTAAAATGAATAAATTTTTATAATTATTTAACAGGACACAAATTCGAATTTTTTTAAAAATAAATTTTTGTTTTCAATAGAATTATTCACATAGAAAGATTTCTAAAATATTTATAGTAGTCATATATTTTAAAGAACTTAATTAATTTCAAACATTTTTTACTCTACAATGAATGATTAATTTATTTCTAGAGAAATTTCTTGGGTATTAAAGAATATTCATGAATTCTGCACAGTAAATATAATTTAAAAATTTACTTGGAAAAGTTTCTTTTGCTCTTTATGATAGCATAATTTAACATCTTGTTGAATACCACACATTTCAGCATAAATCCTACCATTTCTAAACTGCCTTTCAGCAGGTTCTAGTGGCTAATTCATTAAGTTTGTGAAATTTACTAAGATATAATTCCCAAATCAATGAGTAGATCACAAAAGCTCTTTTATATCAGCACTATTGAAGAAAATTTAAGAACACGCATAAAAATGGCAGTCTCCATCTTGACGAAGAAGTTCATGAAAATTTTCATTATGAGATAATGAAATATGCACCGATTACATTCGGATTAAAATATATATATTTTTCGAAATGAAATACTATTTGAGCTCTTCACAATTTACCATCACGCATATTAAAGCTCGCTTTTATTTAATGATTTCACAAATTTTTTAATCTTTATTAGTTACTGTAAAAGGAATTAACATTTTTTTTTAAATTAAAGATTTTTTGGTTATTTTTTAAGCATGGAATAATAAAATAAAATATAAAAGAAGACGGAAAAAATTTAAGTAAATAAAGGTAAGTGATATGTTTGTCTTGAAGAATAACATATTAATATAAAATTATATAACTAGAAGCAAAATTAAACGAATGATAAATTACCGTTTTTGAAATTGTTAGAAAAATATAAGTTAAAAGTAATATAAGATATATAAACATGTTTTAATGCAGGTTTATATATCTTATATTACTTTCAATTTATATGGGCCAAATAGGCAAAACACCTTTTTAATAACAATAAACAAACAAATTTTGTATTAATCTCTTCTGAACATATGTGTATATATGTATAATACATGTATAAATAATATAAATGAACTATTTTATAGTGTTTTGAGTGTCACTTTTATTATTTATCAAAAAACATAATTCTAACTGTAATTTTCTTACTATGTTGTATATACACATATAAGTTTAGAAAAATTGAAGAAGAGAATTTATTTTTAATTTCCGAAATAGCAGTTATTTTATTTAAAAAGTATAAAAATCAATCTTTTTACAAATATTAGTCATTCAAAAATATAAATACAAAAAGTGAATATAAAATAGAATATTCATTTATATAATTATTCTTGAATATAATTAACTGAAATAATCACACGTCTTTAATACAAGCAATGGGTGAAATTAAGTGCAAATAGTTTATAATTTTGCAATTACTTCTTTGAAATATGAAATAAATTGAAATAAAATTTTTGAGAAATCAAGTGGTAAAGTTCAGAAAATATGACTAGGACTTTGATATTTTTACATTTTAATTTTTGTTAGTGAAGAAGTCAATATTTCAGTAATTGATAAGTATTTAGACTTAAAAGCTGTAAGGAGAATTTTAAACTTTTAGAATATTTTAATTGTTTTTGTAAAAATTCCCAATTATAAAAACCATTAGAATTGTGGAAGATGATAAATAGAAAAAATTGCTTCTATTAAATTAAATTTAAGATGAAGAGAAAATATATCCAGCCTATAAAATGAATGCTTAAAGAAAAACTAGTGATGGAGCTCTATTATTCTTACGTAAAACTTTAAAAAGATGCAAATGTATTGATTTTAAGCTCACTTAATGCATGATAAAATATTAACAAGCTTTAATGTTGCTTAAACTTTTCTGCATTTTCTTTATTACTGACGTTTCTTGAACTTACTTTAACGTCGCAACACTAGTAAGGAAAAAAGTTATTTTTTGAATTAAATAAAATTTCAAAATATAGAAAATCTTTTAGAAATATCTATTAAGAAATGTAAATTTAAAGGATGATATAACCCAGGGATGGTAAAACTGTAGCACGTATAAAATGGTAAACATTTATTTAATGCTTCCGATTAAATTTTTGGTAATGAAAAAATTATATTTCTGTTATTATATAAAAAAAATAGTTAAAATGCAAACAATTTTATGATTTACATTTATTATTTAATAAAGCTAGCAAAATCTTAATGTTTTTAAAGGAAAAGAAAATCAAAGCGATCTTTGAAATTAAACTGAGTAAGCAACAATATATGAGTATAAAAGTTAAAAACAGGTATATAAACACTGTGTTATACGAAGGAACTATATATTTATTCCTAAATATAGGTAATATTAAATATTTGATAGAATATGATGTTTCAACTAAGTAGAGAGGAGTAAAAAAAGAATTATTGTATGGAAATGAATATATGAGAGAAAATGGTAATTACGAACATACTATAGTAATTTTATTTGAGTATTATTATATTAGTACTTAAAACCAGATAGTAACATTACTATGCATAAATTTTGTCAAGGAATTTCGAATTATTCTTAAATTTATTAAAAAGAAAAATTACTTCTTAATGTTAATGATTCACATAATCGGATAAGTCCAAATTTTAATTGTTATCTTTTGTATCCCTTTACAGTACTATTGATTTTTATAAGCAAAATATATATGTTAAAATGAACGAATCTAGTATTGTGTATATAATTTGTTCTTAATATATCACATTTGTATTTGATTTGCCCCTAGAATAAAATTTTTTCTAACAGTTTTTCAGATTTCTTTCTAACAGTTAATTCAAATCTAATGTTTTTTTAATTTATAAGATTTAAGAGTTTAACAGTCCCAAAATCCTGAAGTCGACAAACCTGCAATTTTTAATATTTTTAATCTTATATGATGTTAAGATGACCTAAACAATCAAATTTACAAATACAATTATAGAAATTTAATCCTTTTATCAATGTTGTTGAAAATATGATATACGATAATTTTATAGCAAGCAAATTTTATCGGCGAAAAAAATCATATTACCAAATCAAGTTATTCAAATATACTTATATATCTTAAGATTTGCTTAAGTAAATTTTAAGATATATGTTCATATTTGAATTATATTAATGTAAGCAATTTTCAATGTACATAAGGATATTTAAATAAGTTGCATCAAAGTTTTCGAAGAATTATATGTAAGCCAGTAAAAAAAAAAAATAATAATATAATTAGAGTGAAAATGTGTTGGTTCATATTAAAAAATTGTGAGTATTGCTTAGATCTTCGAATTTATTAAAAAAATAATGTTAAATTATTGATTTGTTCTATTATCCCGTAATAGCCGAAAACATTACAAATGTTACTTTCCGCCAGAATTTCTCTCAGTACACATTTAACTCTCAAATCAGATAAATTAAATTGCCTGACATATCAATCATTGTTGATAAATGGTTCCTAAAGTTATTAAATATCTTACATCATTGTAGTTTTATTTTATATTGCTCCCGTATTTTTGGTTCCCGAAAGAAAATTTCCGAGGAAGACTGTTGGATCTACAAAATATAAACGCATGGAGAATTTTTTGCAATCATGTTTGTGTAAAATTTTAAACCTGGTTTTAGCCTCACATTTGTATAGCAATCTATAAAAACTTCATTGGGGGAGTGTAAAAATCAAAACAATCCTTTTAAGTGGCTGACTCTCATATTTAATTGAAATTATTTATTTCATATTAAAAATAGTTTGCAAGAATGTAGACAGCTTTTTTTTCAGTGAGAGACAATTGTTTGAATTTCCTGATTGCGCAAGTTTCTATGTCTACTATCGCTTGAGCCAAATTTGGTAAAGCACACTTTTTCTTAAACAATATATTATTTAAAATAAAATAAATTTCTCGAATTTTCTTAAGCTTGCATTTTATGCTAAATGAACCAATCAGTTTTAGTATAAATTTAATATAGTTTATGGATAGATGAAGTATAGATATAATAGTAAAATTTTACTAAAAGCACCGAATTTTTTAATTATATACGTGATATTCATAAAGTTATGCTCAGCAATACTATCTTGATTCTATATATGTATAAATGATTACATTTTTTACCCAATTGAACCACATACATAGTTTCTGTCCCTGAGAAAGTTAAAAAGAAATATCTTTATAGCCTACATATCAGGTTTTTAACGTGTATTTTAATAAGAGATCCTCTGTCATAAGGGTTAAAGTATAAAGAATACAAAAAACTATTCATTAGCGTTATATGAGCACATAAGGCTAACTTGTCCAATTCTCAAAAAATGAGTATTTTTATAGTAAAACACAAAGAATCATGGGTGTGTCATGTACTAAGCGAACTCCTTTATAAAAATATTTAGTAGATTTTTGTTGCATTAAAGCAAAATTTTGGAATTTCAAATTTGATTAACTTTTAAGTCATGGGTCATGATGTTTAAAAGTTGTTGTCCCAATATGAAGATGATGTTACATTATAAAGGGAAACATTACCTTATGTGTAATGTTTTGCTTCATACAACATCAATCATTATGTTTTAAATATACAAATATTTACTTTTTTAGTTATATATACAACATTTATCAAGCTGGACTGAGCTCTATTATTTTAAATGTGTATGTATGAGTATATATATTTTTTATAATTTCGCAAATTACGGAGTTTCAATAAATGCCGTTGCTTCTTTTTCATAAATATTATTTTTAGTTATATATATATATAT
>JAPDSC010036130.1:850634-868763 GCA_026290005.1 Latrodectus geometricus
AAATTTAATTCAATAAATATATATTGTTTGACTAATTAACAACATTTTATGGGGATAAACAAATATCAAATGAAAGTGGCAAAAAAATGTTGTGTAAATCTGAATATATATTAGTGAAATTTTTTGCACTAATTTTTCTTTGAGTAGTTTTTACTTTCGAATATGTATGGACAGTTTAAGCCGGCCGAGAATTACTTGATAGTTTAACGATGTAAAAGGATTTATAGAAATTATGCAATTACACTCATATTGTTTTAGTGCATATAAACTTAAGAAAAACTTTAAAATATAATATGATCCTTAAAAAGAAATCAACTTAATGTAAATTAAATAAACATAGGAAGTGGTTTATAACAGGCTTTCACTTTACTAGGTCACGAATCTTTTTATTAAGCGTCTCAAATATCTACTTTCAACAGCAGTCTAATTATATTATACTGATAATAGCTATTTTTAAGATAAAAACAACTTCGGGTGTCACAATCAATATATCTAAAATAATAAATAAATCAAATAATGGAGAATAAGATAAATTATGAGTGAATAACTGTATTTTAACATTGATTCTATCGTATTTACCTGGCATTGTTGCAGCTTTTAAACTATAAGAAGTTAATATTTTTACACATGATTTTAAAATATATGACAAAATTTTAAATTGCAATTGATTTGCAAATAACAATATAAACTAAAAATATATTCATTTACTTCTCTATTCTGATCATTATAAAAATATACTGATTTTTCATAAAATTTACTTCCTACTAATAATTACATTACATATCGTTATTCAGTATTTTCCTATCATTAAGCATTTCAGTAAAATTGCTATTCCTGTTAGAAAGTAAGGAAATGTATTTCAGTATTTATATAATTGAGTTCTACAAACATGCAGTAATCAGGGACCAGATCATCATAGAATTACTCCTCAGCTAATGGAAGAAATTAAGACCTCTTAGTTATAATTAATATTTTAATACTTATAACTTTCAGAATGACGTAACATTAGTTTTCAACCAAAACATTCCATAAATCAATTTATATCATTACTGAATATTTAAAAACAATAATATTCATAAATAAACTATTTATATTAAAATAATTTATGAAATAAAATCCAAATACTCATGCTAACAATGCATTATTATTGAACGAAAGTATTGAAGCTTTAACAAAAGGGAAGTACTAATTTCCTAATGTCGGAAATGTAAAACATAGTAGCAGGAAATTAATTCTCCCCACAATGTTTCTTTTACTTTCAAAGCTAAGTATTAATCCTTCGGTAAAGCCTTTGAATAAACAATATAGTTCAGACAACTGACGCATTAGATTAAATAGTGAACAATTTTCTAAGAATTAATTGTCATGCTTAAATGATTTAATTCCATTTTATTAAATCATTTAAGCATGACAATTAATTTGCCATGATTAAATTGATCTCTATTTTATTATAAAGCTATGTTTTATAATAAAATAGAGATTAATATAAAATATAGCTATAAAGGAATGAAATGACAAAATAAATTGTGATTACATTATTTGAACAAAATTGCAATTTTCACATATTCCTATAAATCCAAAATATATAAAAGTGCTTATAAGAACAATTTAAAACTTTAATTAGGTGTGCTAAAACGGTTGTGATTTTTATTTTCTCTACGATAAATGTATTGGTTATTTCTTTTTAAAATAGAAAACTCCTTAAAAATATAAAATAAAAGCAAGCGCTTTGGTTTTTAATTTTGCTCAAAATAATTATTATTCATAACAGTCTACGGTGTAGCTAATTAGTAATGGATTAGAATATATTGATATTTTAATCTTTTTTACACAATTCCTTAAAATAATTGTAGATATTTTTAATTTAAATAATAAAAAATTGATTCGTGAAATTGTAAAGTATATGAAGTTAAATTTATTTTCATGATTTTTTTCTTGTAAATTTTTAAGTACAATTTTACTTAATAGAGTCTAGAAATATGACAAATATTTAATATTATGACTTCTAAAAAAACCTAGTGTTATATATATATATATATATTGTTTCCATAATATTTGATATATCTGATTATTCATTTGTGATCCCCTTATCCTTGTATTCTGAGAGTAAAGTCTTTATACATATTTAAATAACACTTCACTTTTGTGCAATTAGAATTTAGGTCAACTATGTTTGGCTTAATTTTTGTTGCTAAGCGAAGACAGGAGGCTACATTCCGAGGACTTGGAAAAGAAATACTCTCTTGTTGCTTCATCAAATCTGATCGAAGATTTTCAAGGACATACATTGCGAAATAATGATTTTTTATAAAATTTAAAACACCTAAAAATTTAAAAATAATCTGATATTACCATTTATATATATATATAAACTTTAATTTTAAAAAGATATTTCAGTACGAATGCTAGATAAGAAAATATATATATTTTTTAACTAATTATATTATTTTTAAATTTATATTTAATATTAAATATTTTTTTACATAATTCTTACAATTTTTCATAATTGCAAATTTAATTGAAGCTATAATATATTTTAATTTTAAGATCATCAAAAGTTAAATTATTGTAGTTGCTTATACATTTATTTAATAAAACATTTAAGAATTATAAAGTGACAAAATATTAAAGCAGAATAACATAAATTATATAAAAAAAACTCAGTTAGTTTATTTATATTTTGTAGAAGTCAAATGAAAGCTATTAATTTGCTTGTCGAAAAATTTCTTTCATTAATATATTTCAGAAAACTTATTAATTTCTATAAATTGATTTGCATAATAAATAAATTTAGCATACGCAATAGATTTAAATACGCAGATATGGTAAATACGTAAATTGATAACAGTTCCAAATATGATTTCTGATTTTATGATTCTGCAAAATGTTTAAAATACATTTTGCAAGACGTATCTGAATTTTTTAAGACGTAGATTGATTGTTTTAAATAATTAATGTTGAGGCAATCGTATTAGTTTTCTTTAATTATCCCAAGAAGTAAATATTTTTGATTTTTAGACCAGTTTTTGGTTCAAATCTTAAATAGAAGAAATATTTTATATGCATATTCGATTTCTTAATAAATATTTCAAACTATATTCTAATTTAATATATAAATAATAGCAACAGTAAATATAGATTAAATGTTTCTTAAAATAAGAGTAAAGAAGTTACTAAATACAAAAAATACTAAATAACTACTTGTAAGAAATGTCCCATTTCAAAGTCTTTTCTAAATTTTTAATCATAAATATTAAAAATTCAAGAAATTTACATAAAAAAAATGAAATTTAATAAAACTATCTTTCATGAAGTTTTAATCTATAATTAATTATTTCTTATAAAAAAGAGAAGTAATTTCCTTTCAGATTTTAAATGTGTTTATATAGCGGAGCATGTTATTTTAATTACTATTTAATAATTATTATTGATCATTTTAAGAGAATAAAGGAATTTACAGTGGTTTCACGCACGCAAATACTGATGTCGCATGGAATATCCCGACTGAGTTTCTATATTTTGGATTACAGCGCTTTCTCGTTGGCGAGAAAATCAATTACTTTTAAAATAAAGGTATATCCTTAAATTACCTTTATTTCGTCATGATTTTCACAAATTTTAATTTTTATTCATTAAGTGTATGAATGCAATTTGTTATGACTAATAAGAATTAGCAAATAACGTTAATCTTTTACAGATTCAATAATAAAGATGAAATTTAAAATCAGTATCGTAGTTTGAAATTTAAATGCATTCGAATAGGTATTTAAAAATAGATTAATCATAGTTATTCATTGCATCATTTTTTTTATAAATAATGCATCCAAATTGTAAAAAAAAAAAAGATCTTTTACATTTTTTTTAATAAAAATTTTAATTATAGAAATGCGTGTGTTTACTAAGTTTAATGTTTAAATTTTCATGATGAAAGTTTTAAAAGTATACAAAATTAAATTTGGTGTTCTATGTTAAATATATTAGAGAAATATTTATATTATGGTATTACACATATTCTAAAAAATTCTAAATTTTTGAAATGAGTAATTCACTTATAGCTTAAAATTCACTACAAAAAGCTGACAACCTCTTTAAAATTTCAGTGAAAAATGATAGAAGTAAAATCAATTTAGCTTTTTTTATAAATCATAATAGAACTCTATATTATATTCAAATTCATTATTAATAATCCACATATGAGGTTAAACATATTTGAAAAGAAAGGAAAATTCAGTGTAATATAAAAGTAATAAAATATAATTTTGATATTAATTATAATGTTTTTCAATTATTTTTCTTGAAAACATTTCTATAATGAAACAAAAACTTTTAATTTAAATTTGAAGTAAAGTGGTTTTTATTTTTATTTGAAAACAATTTGAGACTTTTATTTTTTATTTGAAGAGAAATTGATTTTCTGATGATATCATTAGTACCGAACATTTAATTACTTTTAGTGTTAACAGTCAGCCATTACCAACTTGTTATGAAAAATCGTTTAATTCCCCATGCAAAAGTACCATTGTAGGTATTTTTGGCAACCATTTGGCGACGTCGCTTCCCGACTGCGGGCAAACCCAAAGTATGACGTCATGAACTTACGATGAACTGGGGATAGAAAGGATGGTGATACAAGGGAATGAGTGGAGAAATTTCTCTTGAATATGAGAGAGGCAAGCCGAATAAAATTTTACTGCCGGTTTTCTTAGAAACTATGTATCTTTTTTCCGAATGACATTTAAAATCATCGATATGTGTCTTAAATATAGGTGCAAGATTTAAATTATTTTCAATGATCTTCAGCTGATATTGTCAAATCAATTTTACAATGATATTTCATTCTTTTTCATTTGAATAATGAAATAGCTGATTATATCTCTTTCGAATACAGCGGGTAAGTTAATGACAATATATTTAAATACTAATTTTTTTTTATTTACGAATTTTATACATATTTCTATAAATGATTCCTACAAAATCAATGAAATTTTTCACAGCGAGAATTGAACAAATAATATTTTATGAAAAAATCAGGAATAAGAGAACTTGAAAAATATTCCCACACAAATTATTTATTGAATTAAGTAAATTTATGTGTCAATCAAATTGTTTTATTTATTCATAGAAAATTCAAACGGTATACTTATGCAGCAGAAATTTCATGATTGATTTTACGCTTTTGAATATAGTATAGCAAAAAATAATGAAAATAAATATAAGTTTTTTCTTTTTTTATTTTTCGCAAGAACTCATGCAAAATATTCAATCCTAATATATTATTGAAATTATTTTGTTCTAATAATATTCTTTAAGACAATTATTTTATATCATATGTTATTTCGCTGATAAGCATTTATGTTAAAAGATTTCCTGACCAATCTCTTAATAGTCCCCATGAAATGTCAACAAAATGTTTCCTTGAAATAAAATTAGTTTTATAATGTTTTACAAAATTTCATTAATGCATTAAAACTTAGTAAACATGAGTTTCAAAATTTATAAGAAACAACTATATCTAAATGAATATATTTTTATCATTATTCTAGAAGTAATATTAAACTTCTATTATCCTTCATTTGATGAAATTAATAGCGATTTGCATATAAATAAATTTTTAATATTAGTTTTTAATTCTTTTAAGAAAATTAATTTGTAATTAAAGTCTTAAATTAATTTTTAATTCTTTTAAGATCTCGGTATATTATTGTTCACAAAATAAAGCATGATTATAAAGATTTAAAGGCTCTTAACTTTATATGATAAATGTTTAATCATTTCATTTATTTCTATTGAACGCCTTTTCTTTATCAAACATTAAGAATCACTGACAGATAGCTTAAGTATTATTAACAAAAAAATTTTTGATTACATTTTTTTATCTTATTTGAATTGATCGTATTGATTTTTTAAAACCAAAAAATATTTTGACACTGTTCTAAGTTATAGATATTTTACTAGGATTATATATTTTGATAATTTTTAAAAATGATCAGATAAAAATTAATAAGAGGAAGAATTATTATTCTCAGAGAAGGCGCAAAATGTATTTAAGGAAAATTTGTTTACAAACAATTTTAGACTATTTTAAGCAATAAATAGTTTAAGATATGAGAGTTTGGTTTAATGAAGCAAGTTTATTCAGAATTTATTCTTAAAGAGCAAAGGATTGACGTAGTTATTTCGGTGCCAAGTCCTTGGAAGAAAAACACTTACCAATTTAAAAATAAAATTCTTGTATGTTGTAATGTTGTATAATGACGCAAGAATTACGAGACCACTGCCAAATATCTAAATTTTAAATTATGATTAGGATAAAGTTCCTAAATTAATTTATAACGGTATTAAAAGTTTTCATGATCTGAGAAAGTTTTCATTCATATTGATGACTCTATATTACCGAACATATATTTCTTAATGAATAATGTAAATTAATTATAATTTATTTGTGAAGAAAATAACATAAAAAATATTAAGACATAAATTTTCTAGTTTCAATGCAAGTAAGTGATTATTTTATAATTTAAAAACAAATAAAATAATTGTTCTAAAAATTCAAAATTAGTAAAAAAATTAAACATTTCAATGATTTTAAAATTCTTTTTAAATTATACCTTTATTATTTTCTTTGCTTTAAATAAATATTTTCTTATATTTTTAATATTGTAAATTAAATTGTAATAATTTTAATGTATTAAACATTATTCCTCTATAAACATTTTTATTTAATTTATTGGTTCAAAGTTCAATCGATTATAGTTTGTATTATCAAATGTGAAATACATCATGCATGACAAAACTTAACAAAAACTTATTTACTGAGTCTATTTTCTGAATTAAAATTTGCATAACTATTCACAATATATTAATTCAATACTTTACTAAAGAATGTGAAATCTGTCATTTGGGGGGAAGGGAGATATATTGTTATTTGAGGCAATTTTACAAAATACAAGATTTTAAAAGGTCATCGACAAACATCCTCTTTCCCAAAAGAGACTGTTTGTTTTACTTTGTGTACTCCAATATATAAAAATGTATCATTCCCGTAAATTTTAAATATATTGGGAAATGTTACCAACAGTGATATTTATTTCTAATGTTTAGCATGGACACTATGTTTGAACATAGACTTGACACTATGTTTGAACACAGTTTGAACATTCTGTTGAACATAGACTTCAACAGAATGAAGTTCTATGTTCAAC
This sequence comes from Latrodectus geometricus, assembly GCA_026290005.1. NCBI lineage: Eukaryota > Metazoa > Arthropoda > Arachnida > Araneae > Theridiidae > Latrodectus > Latrodectus geometricus. The sequence goes on from JAPDSC010036130.1 coordinate 857,837, forward strand.
AAACTACTGCAGATTTAACGTGAATGAAATTGATTAGCATAAAAAATTATCATTGTTATCAAGTTTTATCATTGTTTACTTTTATTAATATTTCGCTAAAAGATTATTATTTTTACCATTTATTTTAAACCTCTGATGTAATTTTTTATAAATTGATACAATGTTTTCGAAAACTATATTCTTGGACATTTTAATTGTTTGAAAAAATCATAAATAAGCAATTTATATTTATTAGTAAGAAACTACTTGTACAAATAAGATGTTTTAATTTTTTATTGTTACTTACATGTAAAAGGAAAAAAAAACTTTTAGTATTTATATTTGAATCCGATATCAGTAAAATGAAATATTTTTTCACCTTTTTTTCTGACCAATTTTATCGTAAAATTTTGTTCGGAGATCAACTACTTCAAATATTTATGTATTTTTCAATTGCATCTCCTATACTTTACGAAGCACTGAAGAGTTCTTGATAACTTTAATTTTTTTTATTATTAGTGAATAGCTAGTTATAGTGAATCCTTTTTTTCTTTTATCTTTTTTGTGATATTTAAATTCATTGCTGAAATTAATAGCAATTAAAATATATTTAAAGAATGAACGAAAAGGATAACTCTAGAACGCGAAACGAAAATAAGAATTTTTATTTTGATTTATGTTTGTGAATCATATTTTAAGAATGGAATATTAATTTGTTAATCTCATCGAATAATAATAAATAAAGATATATACTTCTTGATCTTAATAGAGTGAGGATTTGCCATAATTTGGAAAAGGATCAGCATTTTCTTAACTCTATTCTCACCATATGTTTATTTTCGAACAATTGACATGTAGCCAAATTTTTCACCTATTTGAATAAATAGGTTGCTGAAGTCTATGTCGTCAGTGGAACAAAAGACAACTACACTTTAGTTGTTTTAGCTAATTTGTAAATGCTTTAATTTTTGATATTTTTAATGAATAGGATTCTTTTGCATTTTTCTTATTCTTTAAGTTATTATCAATATCAAACACAAATTTTAATTTATGGCAAAGTGTTTACTTAAAAAATTTTTCTGTACTTACATTTTTCTTTTCTAAAAAAAGGAAAGAAAATAAATTCTTTTCTTTCCCTTTTTTGCACGTGTTAAATGTAATAAGATTCTTAAAATGATTTTGAGCAAGCAGCAGAATATTTTTTTTACTAAATGGCAGAATTTATTTTACTAAATGGTAAGATGAATTCTCTTAGCAGATCCATTATCCATTGGAAGGACTGGTACTTTCTTAGAGAAATATAACTTTACCTTTTTGCTATACAATACAATTTTATCATTTCAATTATTAAATATGTGTTATAATAAAATATTTTTTGAACAATATTATTTGCTTTGAAAGTAAATAATAAGAAGTTAAAGTTCGAGTTAATTGATGGTTGTTCATTATTGATTTTTTTCCTGTTTGCAATTTTTTTAATTAAATATATTTTAATGTTTATTGACTTATAAAATGAATGAAAATGAATAAAATAGTAAACTTATAGAAATATCACATGTATTTGATACACCATATTACAAAGAAAATTACAAGACAAAATTGTATAATTGTAAATGAAACAGTAATGAGAAACAAAATTCAAAAAACAAACTTGAATTACTTTGAAACTTTACCTGAATGGTTTATAAAAAATAATGTATTTTGAGATAATTTCGTTCTATATAAATTTATTTACAATTTTAAGAGATAGTAGAGAAAAAATCCTTTAAATATAAAAAGTATTTTATTTTTACGTGTATTTTTCTTATGATGACATTTTTCTACAAATAACGATGTGTTGTAATAAAAAAAAATTTTAATGTACTTCATAACTCCATTAACTTTTATCTAGTTGAATAAATATAATCTAAAAGTAATAAAAATAAAAAGTATTCAACATTTTTACCTAAAGCTACATTAAAATTTTGAAATTAAAAAAATAAATATTTCATTCTAAAAATAAATTTCGTTGCATAAATAAGAAAATGTACATTTTCACCACAAAATAGGAACTTCCAGTAACATGAATAACAGCGTAGTAAGAATAAAAATGAAACGAAAGAAAAAAGTTTATTTTTGTTCAAGATAATTCAAAAATATTCTCTTTAGTTTACTCAGAGTGATCGGTAGTATTAACAAACATTAGAATAATAAGCATTAGAATAGCCTCACTGATAAGAGCACTTTGCAAGTAAGAGCTCTCTAATATTTTTACTTTTGAGAATGTAAAAATTATCAGATCTCCACTTGAAAGCTAATATAGACAATCAGTCAACTCAAACCTCTTAATTAAAAGTAAGACACCACATTTGTTATTCAGATTCACTTTGTGTTTTGGAACAAGGGTCGGAAATTTCTCTGACGTTGTAAACTTCTTTTCATTGAGGAGTTCCGATCCGGCGAAGATAAACAAGATACAAATAACCAAACTTATCAGACGTGAATGAATGATATAAGACCGCTCTTTAATGTTGATAGAGAAAAGTTTTCAAAGAAGGAGCCCCAAACTTTTTGATAAAGAGGAAAGTTCTTATAATATGGAGAAACAAGTGATTCATAGTAAAAAGTAAAGATCAAATAAATAAGAGACATGCTAAAACAAATCTTTTATGATAATTTTCATAAAATGCATATATGAAAACATAGGCATATTTATATCAGTTACCAAAAAAGAATTATCACTAAAAATACTATTAAATATAAATAATATATTTTAATGTAAATTTTAAATAAAAATACAGTTTTAGCATATTATAAATATTTTGTTAGTTTAAAACTTTGTACTTTAAGTGTATTTCTTTATAAGAAAGGGGAAAAGGAATACTTTTCATTGATATTTTACAACATGCAATTACGTAAAATTATAAAACATTTTTTTTTTCAACAGTATATATTATAAAAAAGCGAATACTTAATACAAGATATTAAGTATACACTTTTTTTTATTCCCCAATTCTACGTTTACAAATAAAAAATAACAAAAGTTTAGAATTGTTTTCAGTAATTAAAAAACTGTAAGCATTTTATTATTTAAGTATCAAGTAATTTTCTATTAGTCATCCTGCAGAAAAAAATAGTTAGATTCTTAGCAATAATTTACAGAAATTTTCAAAAAGTTTCTTTTATATTTCATGACAATTATGTACAGAAGATCATAGTTCTAAATATTTTTTTAAAAGAATTATATAAGTATGAGTTTTAATATATATGTCAATATTGTAATTAAATAATTTTTCTCCAAAATCTTTTTATATTTCTTTTTAAACATCAACTAGTCATTTGTTAATTACCTGTAAATATAGAATATTTGTTTGAATAATCGTGTATTTGATTTTTAGAAAAACTTTCCATAGATAGTTGATAGCATATACTTTCCCCAGCTAAACTATAAAAACTCAAGACCTACCCCAACAGAGGTAGCTACAGAAAGCAAAATATCTATCGCATGTCACACAGCAGAAACTAAAATTGAACTTAAGGTATATACTATAAAAAACATGGTCGTATCACTAGATTCTCTCTCTCTTTCCAGTATGTTATATAAGTATCAATAATTATAATTAGTTTTATACACTAATTAATATTTTCATGTGATACTTAGAAAATTCTTTTGTAAATCAAAGCCACCATATTTATTATCATGGCCTCCATCAAATATCTATTTCATACTACATTTTACCAGGTCCATCTTAAGAAAGTGGGCTGTATCTATTGGCTCCAAGTTAAGAAAACAGGTAATTTCCCACATGCATTCAAATCGCCAGATATCAATGTAATATTGAAGACGGAATGTCCATCCAAAGTAATGGATTACAACGCATCTCTAGTTGTGCAACAGCAGTTAGGATTTACTCTCGAAATTTCTACTTAGAAGAAGCTTTGTTCTATCACAGAGTCATGATGAATATTGTCATATTTTATTTTTATGATAACATTTATATTTGTCAAAAATTAATATTTCTGTAAGAAAATGCTTTAAACATTTATTCGTATCAATAATTAAGCCCCAAAATCAAAAGAATACTTTTGTATGCATAATATACTGATGGCCACTGTGAATGCAACACCCTGAAGGAAACCTGCATATAAAATGAAATTTACAGCATACATTAGTGGAGGTGAGATTAGAATTTCAGTAAAGTAATGATTAGAATTTCAGCGCAGACGCTCACCACGTGCGCCTGTGACGCTACTTCAAAGTGTTTTTTATATAGGAAATTTCGACTATTTCATGTTCGGCAATAGTGTTTTGCTTTAAAAAAAAAACAATCAATTATGTCTCGTAAAAAACAGCGATCATTTTTTGATATAGTATCCGAGTTCGACAGAGGATAGTGGTCTACCGAGATTGTAGATTATCTTTTTTGGGAAATCGGTAGTCGTATTGGACGAAACTAAACAACGGTTATATGGATATGAGATTGTTGGATGCAGGAGAGTACGGCGGACCGACGTGTTCGATCAAATCCATCTCAATGCACCACTTCACGTGATGACAGGCAAATTGTGCTCATAGTAGTGACAAGTCGCTCAGCTACATCATGAACTATAACACAGCACATTCAGTCTGTAAAACATCATCCAGTGCCTGCGCTTACCATTCTACTCCGTTTCCAGCAAATTGGTCAGTCGGCAAGATGTTCATTGCTTCATCTACCCTTGACGCAGAACCACAGACGTCTCCGTCGCCAATGGTTACCAATGGACGTCTCCGACCCAAAGATCCATCCTGTTCACTAATAGTGGATGGGGCATTTTAAATATATCAAATTCGCAATGTCCTCCGTGTGAAATGAATCCTCTGTGGATGGCACTCCAAGTATTGGGGAGTCTATGCCTTAGTCCCTGTTTCTACATTGCACACTCTCCCTCTCTGCTGCTTCAATCTAACAGGTAGTGCCCAGCTCAGGGTTAGCTTCAGGGAAGCATGCTGGCGTAACAGCAATATAGAATTCAATGAATGCGCATGTGGTATCATCGACAATTATAGATTAATTGGGTTCACTTAAACTTTCCAATTTTTGCGAACGAATTTTAAGTGTGTGAATTTTCTAGTATTCAATTTTCTTAAATTTGTTGGCAAGTGATGACGCAAAAACAACGTCGACATTGCTATAACAAGCTACGTGCTATTACAAATGCTAAAGGACATGGAAACAGGGCTACAAAGTAATGTTAATGACCGAAAAAATAATACATTGGCGGAATTAGGAAGAGGGTCTAAAAAAACATCTCATTGTTTACCTAACATATGAGGTCTATATAAATCAGAGACAATAGTAAGATCATTTAATAAGTGTGGCATTAGTAATACACACTTCTTTAATGATGTGCTTTTTTTTTTTTTTTTTTTTTTTACATGACAAAGATATAATGCAATGAATGTATGAAACTGAAATATTAAGACACTGATATAAATATGTTATTGTCAGTATAAATTGATAAAAATTGCTCATTCATTTAATTAAATAATATATATTTAAGATAGAATAATTGCTTAAATAATATTTGTAATGTTGAAAAATTGGTCAAAAATTGTATCTAATGTTTTTAAAACGTAGCATTTTAGTATTTTCCTTCAAAATAATTAATTTTTATTATGTTTAGATAGTTGGAATGCTTTATTTGGGCAAAATTGTATTGACCGAATTGGCTTTTTCAAAGTAACTGTCTGAAAACGAATTTCGATCTTTGACTTAAGAAAATATTTGTTACTCTAACATTTTCAAAGTATTGAATTTCTTGTTAAAATATTGAACTATAATGGGGAAAAACTTATTTTTTAGATCTTAATTAAATTTACATATAAAACTATTTTAAGAATCTACGAAAATGTATTCAAGGGTTTTTTTTTTATGAAATCATTTTTATTCAGTATGCGTTTACATTATTTAAAATACTGATTTGCGTGTATTTCAGAAATTAAAGGCAAATACTTCTCTTCGCGAAAAATATTCTTAAAAATTGTTTTGACAATTTTGTGAATTTGCAAAATCGAATATAAATATCAAAGTTTTGACATACTTTGTCATTTTTATTCGAGTTTAAATTCGGGTGCTTCATGCTTTTTCGGAAGTAACTCGAATATAGTATGATTTTTAATTTATTACAAAACGTTGACATTTTATTTGATAAATTAATATACATTTTTATAATAAATATAATAATGACACTGTTGTTCGAAATACACATAAAAATTAGATAGTAAAAATTCTTTTCGAGAAAAGTTTTTTTGATAGGGATTTTCAGTTTTTAGCAGACTTGTAAAAGTTTAGTTGTGTAAAGATTTGATGTTTCAGTTTTTGGAAACATTATTTAAATAAAAAAAAATTGATAATTTCAAAATTTAAGTATACTTAATATCTGATATTATACAATATTTGTTTATAAATTTATGGCAGAGAATTATATGGATGATTTTAAATGATGTCATAATTTGCAGGATTAAATGTTAAGAACATCTTTGGTAAAAAAAAGTGCATAATATAGCAGGATTATGATAAAAATTATTTTGTTATGACAAGAATTAAAATAATTGATTGACATGATTTAAAAGTATGCGGAAGAAAACTTTTCAGATTTAATTAAAAAGCATAAATTTTGTATTATATTTCATTGCATATGAAATAAAATTGAATAAATTATCTTCAATTAGTAATAATAAGAGTTTCACATGTTTTCTGAAATTAAAATTTTATTGTACTGCGTTTTAATAAAATCAGAAATAATATATTCCGTTTAAAAGAAAAAATTTAGGTATAAATTCTTTTTATGGTAACACATCCTCTTCTTTATGAGGTAATAAGCATAAATTAATTAATTAAATAAACAAATAATGAAGTAAAATTTGCTAAAATACTATATTACTATAATACGATATATATTGTAGCTTAAGTAAAAAGTTTTGCTTACTTATAAATCATCTTCAAGTACTAATATTCTTTAAACCTGATTAGAATTAAAATAAATTACAAAAACATATATAAAATAAATACATGTAAAATAAGAAAGAATGCATGTAAAACTGATTTAAAATCAATTAAGAAAATAATTATACGAAAGAGAGATTTTTATTTAAAATAAAACTTCGAATTGATGATTGAAAACGTCAATAGATCACATTATAGAAAATAAATTGTAATTTGCATTTAATTTCAATATTCTTTTTCACTAAATCTTATTTTTGTCACTTGATTTTCACATAATTTAGTCATTCATAAAATTGAAAATATTTGTTAGTGCTTTAGTTTTTATTGATCAATAGAACAAAAAAAAAAAAAAAAAAAAAAAAAATCAGACGACTTACGATTAGGTTTAGAAATGCCTTCGCAATAATAAAGTTCATAATAATTTATTAAATTAACGTTGTGTTATAAAGCTTAGACAAGTTCAAATTAAAATCGATGACTACGAGATTGCAAAGTTAATTTAGTTTCTTACGAATTATTTTCAAGGGAAATTATTTTGTTAAATATTTTTCTCTGTTCCATAGTTTGTATGTAGGTTAATATTTTTTGAGCGGTATAAAAATATGCCTACAATACTACATTTATTTTTGTTATTAATATAATAATCTTGGAAAGTAAAACTTCTTATCATAAAATCACATTTCAAAAGCTGATAGCAAAACGCCTCGAGTTTATAGCGTTTTCAAAAAGTTAGATATTTGCTATTCCTCATTTATTATTTGAGAGAAAATGCGTTTTCATGGAAGAGAATATAAATAGTCTTCAATATCTGTTATACTGACATAAAATAATTGGAATAATTTTTAAATTCCTACAAAACGTTCTTCATATGTCTTCATTATGAATGTCTAGGCTTGAAAATGATGTGCAATAGCTTCTTGCAATGAAATAAGTTAAATTATTGTCTAGAGTCAACCATGTCCTGGAAATGCTATTCTGATTTCTTTTCCTATTTGCATATTCCTGGGGTATTTAATAACAAAAAAAATAAACAACTTTTTGTTAGCTATAATATTAGCTTAAAAATAAATGATTAAATTTTTTCTCATAGCAAAAATATAACACCTGAGGCAATAAACTAAGTGAAAGAATTAGTAAAAGAACACAGGACACGTAACACTTAATAATGTATTTATCAGTTCAGTTTTATTAAACTGGCAACAAAAGTCACCGTGAAATTCTTTGCTTAAATTAATAGGTCAATTAATTTAGGCAAAGAATTTTCCATTAAAATTTATGTACTCTTATTTACTTTATTCATCTTATTACTTTATTCATTTTTTTATTTTTAAAGAATTTCTATTGCTAGTGGGGTATTTTTTTGGTAATACCACTCTCAATAATTAAAAAATCAGGTTTATTTTCTTAACAAATTTTGAAATCACCAAAAAGCTGGCGTTTGCTTTCATTTTTAACATTCTTCTCAACAAATCCTCTGACTTTGTAGATTTCTGTTAAATGTTTTGACATTAAAAAGCAGTGTATAAAAATTATGTTGACAGATGTTTTAAGTATTTAGAAATTGTCTTTAATGAAAGCGTCTGATTTTAGATATCATAAATCATAAATTTTAAATATTTTAAAACTTTTGCTAATGACAGATAAAGAATGTTCAAATGAATATTTTGAAAAAGAATGATAAGTAGAATACAGCTGTTAAGAAAGTTACTGTGTGTGTGTGGAATAGTAGTTTTTACAATTCTTTAATTGTAAGATATCTGTATGTCTATGCCTGTGTGCCATGTATTAGTTAAATAAGAAACTAAAAGTTAATCTGATAAATGATAAAAACTGCAAACTAGGGAAGAATGCAAAATTCATACACTTGGTAAATAAACATGATACATGTTGCAAAAACACCCATTAGTTATTTACGATGATTTCTGGGACAAAAGAATAATTAAGATTAGGTATAAGACACAAACGAGTTTATAGCTTTTATTATGGACAGAATGGTTTCAGAAATATTTTTTCAGTAACATTTAAGTTTTACAAAATGCAATAAGTATAGTTGAATAAAACTTTTTTAATTCTATTGTTAAACATAAAACAAAATTTATAAAATTCATTTTGTTCGTACACTAATTTTAGAATTTATATTAGACGCCCTAGATCAATCTTTATAAATTATGCGTTGCTTGAAACATGGAAAATTTAAATATTAATCTCATCTTATATTTTCTCGTTCCTCTTCTTAGAGACAGCAAACTAGCATATATCTCCTATAGTTTTTTTTAATTTATAGTAAAGGCATTTGTTTCATTCAAATATGAAAACTTCATGATTTACCAAGTTTTGTGGTGATACACACAAGAATATTCCATTCTCCATTATTGCTTTATTTAAAAATTCTTTCTTTTTTAAAAAAATAAAATTAGGAGTTATAAAGAAAAACTTAATTTAATTTCATCACATAACTATTACATATCAGATCATATAAAATCGACAGTCAATTTATTAATTTTAATTTAAGATTTGAACAATCAAATAAGTATATCACAAATAAAAGCAGTAATTTTATAAACTTTATAAAACTATGTCAGTCAAAATAATGTAAAATGTATAAGGTTTAAAAAATCGTAGTTTCAGATTTAATTCAATTTGTAACTTCCCCATGAGAATTTTTACAGATTTCTTCTTATAAATCAGTTTTTTAAGTTTTTGCTATTATAATAGTTACTCTGATTTCACGTGCCATAAAATAAAAGATTATAATTAGTTTATTCCATCACAGATTTCCGGAAAGATTTAAGATTTTAAGGATAATGTGTTAATTAAATCAATAGGTGGTAATAGGGGAAATGTATGAAACTCATATTATTAATTTTGGAGAAAAAGTTCGTAGAATTTGAATTTAAATGATAATATACATTACAGGCAATTTTTATAATATTCTATGCTTTATTTTAGAATAAAATGTTTTCTAATGAAAATTTTAATAAAATAGTATTGTTTATGAATTTGAATTAATATTGTTAAGATTATAACTATTTATTTTTATAAATTACATGGCATGAAATTATTATTATTATTATTATTATTTATTTTTTTTTAACTGAATAAAGTTTGATAAAATATAAAAATGCATGCTGAAAAATGTCAAACAATTGAAAAAAAAATAAATAGTCATTATTTAAGATCTCTTTTGTTATATATACATTAAGAAAAATTATAAAAAATCACTTTCCTAAATTTGCTAGTATAATACTTTTTTATAAAACTATATAAAAGGTAATTTAACAAAATTCTTTCCCATCTAATAAGGAAAAAAGATTTCAGAAAAGAAACTAAATGCTTACTTAATAACATTCTATTTTTTGGACATTTAATATTCCCTTCTTTAAATAAATTAATCAAAATGATTTCCAACGCAAAGATTTTATTTACAAGGAATTAATTGTATAAGTTTGGTGTTAAATTACCGGATAATTAATACATTTAAACTATGTAAAAAATAATTACAATAAAATAAAATCTTTTAAGAGTTTTAGTACAAAATTTATTAAGTGCAAATCTTAAAATATATTAATTCGACCTAGTTAAATACCCATTTTAGACAGTCTTTCACTACATCACACTCTCATGGTGAGAAAGCGTGTAATAAATAGTTTATAATGTTCTGTCAATAGTTTCCTGTAGAAAAGCGTTAAAAAATTAGCTTTCTTCTTATTTAATAAGTTTTTTTCTAATAAAAAATTAAGATTTTTTGAGAAATATTGTTTTTATTCTGGCATCAAGAATAAGCTATCCTTTAAAGCAATTTAACTTGCTTACTTTTTTAAGCTAAAGAAATTAAAAATAATCATGCTATACATTTGAAAAAGAAATTAAAATATTAAAGAGGCTTTTATTTTTGAGATTCAAACTAAACACAATATATATATATATTGTGTTTATATATATATATATATATATATATATATATATATATATATATATAT